>KV454716.1:0-75407 GCA_001662585.1 Pseudogymnoascus sp. WSF 3629
ATTATAAAGCTTAAGTTTCTCTTTATATTTAAAGAAGCTTTTAAAGCTACATTTATAGAGTAGAACATTAAGAGTAGATTCTAAGCTATAGAATGTCCTCTCTTACTTAAATCTATACTTAAGAACTCTAACTCCTCTTATAGTTAAGAGTGATAATTAGACTTTAAAGACTCTCTAAACTATAAGGAAGCTTAACTTTTAAATAGAGCACATTAAGAACTACATTATATAACATTAAAATAGCTCTTCTAGCTTAATTAATAATGCTATTAGCTACCTTGTTAAAGGGGTAGAAATGATGATATATTCTACTATTTTACTTAAAGTAGAAGTTAAGGCTCTATAAGTAGCAAATGAACAGAAAAAGAGAAGGGAAAGGAAGCGTAAGAGGCATATTATATAAGGGGGTAGCCTCTCTATACAAGAGGGAGAGGATATCCTTTAGACTACTAAGGTTGATGCTTAAATCCGTACGGAGGTAGCAAGTGAGAGTAGTCAGCAGGTAGGCTCTAAGGGCCGACAGAAGCGCTGTGGCTGATGTGAGAAGATCAGACATAATACCCGTACATGCGAGAGGCGCCAGGAATCAATTGCAGTTGAGTAAGGGTCACTATTTAGGGTGGTGTAGTAATAGTAGTAGGAATAGTCATATTTTGGTGTTTTCGTGACTGACTCGCTTGGGTGACCGACTCGCTTGTGAAATACGTTAATAGATTATAATCTAGATTATGGCTTTTATCTGTTTTGAATTATTACCACAGAAATGCGCATGATACAGATTTCACTGATTTTCTAAATGACATATATCCAATAATCCAAAACTCAAATAATGTAAGTTACATAAACCGAGGCTAATGTTACGAAGACCCAAGAAGTACATTACAGCGTATATCTGTAATCCGGATGGAAGTCACCTCCCTTTCCATTCAAGATTGCGTCCTCCCTCTCTTCCGGCGTCAATCTCTCCCTCTTCGCATTCTGATGTCTTAACAAAACCCACAATGATGAGTGACCCACACCCGCTAGTAGCACCGCACCTAGACTGACACTCAGACCCGTGACATACTTCCCGTGCACTGAATCCTTAAAGACCTGCCCAATAATCAGACCAGCGCAATTACCCAAAGTCTGATTGACACCGATGGCTGTCGCGCGCTTGAAGTACCCAGCATGGCTATTTAGGAGCCATGTACAGTTCAAGCCGACCATGATGTAGATTCCAGGTGCGATGAGAAACACAGAGAAATACAGTGGGCCACGATTGGCTTGCGGGACCGCGAGCTGGACTGCATATCCAATAGCCGTGAGGATGACACCCGGGAGCATAAACGCGGCACGGCTATTGTATCTATCGGACATCCAACTGACCAGGATGTAAGCTCCCGATGCCCAGAGGTAGATGGGGATAGTCAACAGCTGCGTCGTAACGGTATCAAAACCAAACCCCTTGATGATGATAGGCATAAAAGTCGACAAGCCAAACGAGCAAGTATCGCCCATAAACTGACTCCAGCAGCTAATATACAGCTTCGGGTCCGTAAGCGCCTTCTTGACTTCCGCCCAGTCAAACTGCGGCTTCCCATTATATCGTGCATGGACTTCCGCACGCAAGCGCATTAGTGCCTTATCATCCGCTGTCAGGAAGCGTGCCACCTCGAAGTTATCCGGCAGCACGAAGTAGATCACAATCGAGACGACGATGGAGGCGCAGCCTTCGATGATGAACAGCCAGCGCCAGCCGGCCATGCCGGCAATGCCGTCCATTTTCAGGAGCGCGAACGCGAAGAGCCCGCCGAAGGCGCCGGAAAGCGCGGACGCGACGAAGAGATACGAGATACGGACAGCTTGCTCGCCGGGCGTGTAGAAAGTAGAGAGATAGAGGCATAGGCAGGGGAACATGCCGGATTCAAAGGCGCCAAGGAGCAGGCGGCAGGCGTATAGTTGACTGGCGTTGTGCACGAAGCCGTTGCCGATGATGACGCAGGACCAGCAGAACATGAGGGCGGGGATCATGCGTTCTAGGGGCTGTTAGCTAGGTTTCTGCTTATAGATGGGAAGGATAATGTGGATGAGGGAGGCTGTACGAGGATGGAGTTTCTTCAGGACAAGAGAACACGGGAGTTCAAACGCGACATAGAGGACGTAGAAAAGCGTCACGGCATCTGTTTTCACATATTAGCATTTCCGTCTTCATGTTTGACTTTAGAGTGCGTAGAAATAAGACTTACTTCCAAACTGGTTTCCAACCAGCCCCAAGTCCGTGATCATTCCCGCCGACGCCGCATTTCCGATGTTCGAACGATCAAGGTATGCCGTGAGGAAAATCAGAGTCATCACCGGGGCCAAGTAGATGTCCAGCTTAAATAGCAGCTTTCGCTGAGCTACGGGGTCGATGTACAGCGTGCTCTCGTGACTCGTTCCATCATCATCGATCGAGACTTTCTCGAATAGGGAGTTGATCTGTGCATGGTCCTTGGCCGCTAGTTTTGGGGTGCTTTCAACGTCCATGATGGACGAAGCTCAATGCATGAAATATCTGAAAGTAGGTGGATTTGCAACGCCTGTCTAGAAAATTGATAATGATGCAAGATGCTACTCCATGGCCAGACGCATATATATCTATATTGTAATGCTAGCCAAAACGGTTATCAATTCGGTTCCCGCTTCATGGCCTGCTGTTACCTTCGGGATCTTGAAGTCGGCTTCTTTTGGGAAAACCCAAGAGATAGGAATCCTAGTGAATGTCCGTAGCGCATAATTGCTGCGTGAGGAATTGCTCGACATATCGCGTTCCGCTCAACGTTTTCTTATCGAGGTCGTAGTGGATGTCCGTAGCGTAGTCCGTATCAATGGTGGCAAGGGACTAGTCCGTAGCGTAGTCCGTAGCGTAGTCCGTAGCGTGGTCCGTAGCATGGTCCGTAGCGTCGTCCGGAGCTTCCTTTCCCTTATCAATGCCTGGTTTAGGCTAAGCGTCATCTGGCAGCGGACGACACCGTTGAATGCTAGAGGGCCGAGAGGCCGATGGTCGCGTTCCCCGCAGATCGGCTCCCCTGACCGGCGCCGCTGTTACCGATGATAAGTGCAAAATTACAAACGTCTAACAATGATGATTAGCCGCATCATCTTATTATTCTTGATATTCGGAATGAAAAGGAATGCGGAAATGGTTCCGGTGGTTGAGGTGACAGATAGAAAATAGTACAGTCTTTCTTTCGACGATGTCTGCCTGCTTCTTGTAAAGATTTTGATTCTATCCTTACATTCCAAAATCGTAAACATGCCTTCCGCAACAGCCCCCGTTCTTCCAGTAGGTTAATTTTTCTCTGACAGAAATTTTGACTGACAATAGCAACCAGATCTGGAATCGCTTCGTCCGCTTCGTCGGCGAAGATGGAAATGAATATTGCGGCGAGCCCGTTGACTCGGAGCTAGATGGTAAGCCCAAATACATGTGTTTGGAATACATCGGAGCCTGCTAAGTTTTGCATCTAGTCGGCCTTGCAATGGAGCAAAATGAGCCCGTGATGGTCAAACTCCTCAGCGGCACCTCAGCACTCGATGTCAATACTATCTTCACCGGCCGAGCTATCAGAGCTCGCGAGGTACCCGGATAACTCTACCTTTAGCATATTTTCGATCTAACGGCCATCCATAGATTCTCACACCCATAACCCCTGCCGAAGCAGGCACCATCCGCTGCATTGGCCTCAACTACACCGACCATGCCGTACGCTCTACTTCCCCTCCCAGCACTCTCATATCATCAGTGCAAGCTAACACCTCCCAAGGCTGAGATGAAATTGCCCCTCCCAGCCAATCCGGAAGTCTTCTTCAAGCCCTCAACCTGCCTAAACGGACCCTCTTCACCCATCCATCTCCCAGCCCTCGCCGCCTCCTCCGCCGATCTCGAAGTCGAGCTCGCAGTGGTGCTCGGCGCAGACGCTAAGGATGTATCGGCTACGGACGCAATGCAGTACGTGCTGGGGTATATGACCGCAAACGACGTGACAGCGCGTGCGATCCAGGAACGGGGCTCGCAGTGGGGGTATTGCAAGGGGTTTGACGGCTTTGCCCCGGTGGGCCCGGTATTGGTGTCGAGGCGCGTGCTGCCGGATCCGAGCGTGTTGGAGTTGAAGAGTACGTTGAATGAGAGGGTGATGCAGGATGGCAGGGCGAGAAATATGATTTTTAGCATTGCGGAGATTATTGCTTATCTTTCGGTAGTAAGTGACTGCTCCCTGTGATCGAGTTAGGGTGCACCGAATGCTAACGAGAAGTTTAGGGTACGACGCTGAAGAAGGGGACAGTCATATTGACGGGGACGCCCTGCGGGATTGGACATAGCTATAAGCCGCCGATTTATCTGGCGGAGGGAGATACGATGAAGATATGGATTAGCCATGGGCTGGGGACGTTAACAAATCCTATTGTTTAGAGTAGACTAGTGGAGTTATAATTCATATCATTGGTATATAATTGTGCTCAAAATAAGAATCTAATTTACAGCCGCGAGATCGTCCACCAGCCCCTCCCAAATCTGATAATCCATAGCCTCAGGGAAGAAATACGCTGGATTCGACCAGAAATCCGACCACGGATCCTGTGGTCCTGCTGGGTTCTGAAACGCGTACGGAAAGGTCTCTCCTATGGCATTTTGTTGAGGTGCCGACAACTCATGACTCCCCTGCAGCCCTTGCGATAGAGACGTGTTTGTGACAGCTGAGGAATTATAGCCTTCCGAAGTAGCAGTTGGATTAAAATCAGACCTGGCAGTCTCCGCTGGTGACGCAGCAGCAGTTTCATGCCGTGCCTGCCTTGCGCGCGAAATACACAACTCCACGACCCTAACCTCCGCAAGGCCAATCTCGTTGATCCACGGATCTGAGTTCTGCTTCGCGCAATACGCCTGCAGATCATCTAAGATCGCCTCTGTCTGGGGCGCCTGTGGGTCACGCACGACAATGACCCCAAGTATCAAGGCGCTATTGAAGAGTTGATGGGCTGCTACGTTAGATTTCAACCGGCTAGCCATGTCCGGATAACGGAAGGAAAGCTTGATCTTGAGATCTGCGCACGCGGATGACATGCAAGCGTTGCGGCTGTATTGGAAACGATCAGTGATGGAGGGGCGGAGGAGGTACGAGCGGTGCAGCGTGATGCGTGCAAAGTGGAAGGCGGTATGTAGGTATAGGCGGTGCCAGGGGATGAAGCTGTAGGCGGGGAGTAAGTCAAGGGATAGGTCGGTATGCTCGAGGCGGAAATACGGCGGGAGACTGTCTTTCCAGGTGAGGAGGGCCTCGTCGTATTTCATGACTTCGTCATAGGAGGCGGAAGAGGTAAGTGGTGTAGTAGAGAAGGTGAAGGATTGTTCTTGGATCTGACCGATGATGACGGCGAGTTGGTGCTGGAAACGTATCAGAACACTTGGTGTGGGCGTATCAAGAGATAGCGTTGTTGTGTTCTCTGCTTCTTCGTCTGTCATGTCATCAACCCACACATTTTCGACCTGTTTCATAAAGCAATGTCGGTCGTTAATGGCGTACGGTCTGCCGAGAGCCAAGGCAATCGATCTGTCTAAGTCGTATAGTTGACTCCACAATCTTCGACGAGTCTCGGTGGCTTTGCGAGGGAGATCTAATTGGTCGCCATCAACATGCATGCCCTGTGCTTGCGCCATACGGATCGCAAAGCTTATTGTCAGCCAGCTCTCCGAGATCCTGCGCGCATACACTAGATAGCGAGTAATAAGAATGCCAGCACATGTCAGATCTGTGCTTTCTCCATAGAAGGAGGGTGCAATAACAAGAGATTTCCGTGAGGCCCAATAGAAATGCAGAGATGAGTCTTCGGACTCTCGTTGAGCCTCTGCGGAACATGGCTGAGGACAGTCTAGTAGCTCTCCAAAAGCTAGGATGATAAACAAGACTGCAAGCCACCGAATATCGACATTTGTAAGATCATCACAGCCGGTTTTCCTATCCCAGAACTTGTTATAAGAAGCCATGAATGACTCTTCGTGCACACTATTAAAGGTTGGGTTGAGCTCCTGGAAGAATCGCACGGTCAGATGATCAACTGTTGCTTTCTGGCGGGGTAGACTGCCAATAAGTTCCCAGAGTTGAGCGTATGGTCCCCTTTCATTCCGGAAAGGTTGAGCGGCTCCGATACGGCTGCCACGCGAATGACCAACGTAGATGCCACTAGGTAATTCCTGTGTCGTTGCTTCCACCATACTGGCAGCAGATTGATGCCCAAAGTAGAAATCGCCATGATAAGATGCAGCACCTCTGGCCTTAAAAAGACGGCCAAGAGTCTGGCGTTTTACTATCTTGGCTGTTCTTGATCTGACCTTGCCGGGGATGGTTTGCTGCTGTGCAGGAGTAGATGGGATCGAAGCTGATTCGGCGAAGCTTGCGGGTTGACCTTGATACAAATCCTGTCGAAAAGTGCGAGATTTGCGACGTTCTGGACGCGTATTCGAGACGCATTGATGGGGAATACTGCGCCGAACGCAATTTGAACATGGCTGCTCTCTGTTGCACTGTATCGCGTTAGTTCGGTCCAGAGGGCCAGGATTTTGGGTTTCAGGGGAACCTTCTGCTTTTGCCTATGGCACTGTGCACATGCATTGGCCATCTTCGTGCTTTCGTCTGAGCCTCCTGCTGGACTTGCCCCTAGTGTCAAGACATTAGAGAAAGATGACTCGACGGCCCCGTCATGATTGGCCGAGCCTGACGAAGAGTAAGAGTCCATTGGCGCAAGGTCTTTGAAGGCTAGAATAACAGCAGGGAGCTGAATTGTTGCACGTGACTTTAATTAGTATTAGGATTAGAGTGATGTTACATTATTTCGTACAAATATCGGACAATCGCCAAGTTGTCAGTCATCGGCTACGGACTTTTGGGGTATTTGGAGGCGCTTAGTGTTAGATTTATCGGGGGTGGTTGCCGTTGGGACAATTCCCTATCACCGTTGTCGTCGCCCCTGATCGCGGGGTAAAAGTGGGGCTGATGATAGCTGGCCCACCTTTGATACTGCTGGTATAGGGTGCTCGCGCGAGCACAGCTCCTCCTAAAGAGTATGACCGGGAGTCTTGGCATAGAGGGTCGTGATCACTATCTAGGCAAACACCATTGCATCTGAAGTTATGGACTCAAATCGTCGGATCACCGGCTCTCCGGCTGACCTCCTTCTCACCACACCTATAGACGTCGAGAAATACGAGGCTCTCTACAAGCACTTTCATGAGCACCCCGAGCTCTCGAATCTTGAAGAGAAAACTGCCCAAACGGTTGCGGGCGAACTCTCGCGTCTCCAGGCTTTCACAATCACCACCAACATTGGCGGCCACGGTGTTGTCGGCGTGTTAAAAAATGGCCCTGGGAAAACTATCCTTCTACGCGCCGACATGGACGCCCTCCCAATCGCGGAAGCAACCGGACTTCCGTACGCCAGCACAGTCAACATGCCTGACGCCGAGGGCGTCTTGCGGCCGGTGATGCACGCGTGCGGGCATGATATGCATATGACATGTCTCCTCGCCGCAGCTGAAACGCTGGTTAAGCTTAAGGAACAGTGGAGCGGTACGCTAATAGTGCTCTTCCAGCCTGCCGAGGAGCGTGGAACCGGTGCGAAGGCGATGGTAGATGATGGTCTATATGATAGACACAAGATCCCCATGCCCGACTTTGTGCTCGGGCAGCATGTGATGGCGATGCGGGCAGGGAGTGTGGGATCGAAGATGGGGACCATCATGGCGGGGGCGGATAGTATGAAAATTACGATGTTTGGGATTGGCGGGCATGGGTCGCAGGTAAGTTGATGCTACAGAGTATCTATTGCACTCAAGAGCTGACATATGCAGCCACATCGGACGATTGACCCTGCTGTCATGGCTGCTCACGTTGTAGTACGTCTGCAGACCATCACCAGTAGAGAGATTAATCCAAGCGATATCTCCGTCCTGACAGTTGGGAGTTTGCAAGCCGGCCATACCGAGAACGTTATCGCCGACTCGGCGGAAATCGGCATCGATATACGCAGTGTGAGTCCTCAAACGCGCGAGAAGCTTCTGACCTCAATCCGGAGGATCGTCAAGGCCGAGTGCGAAGCAAGCGGTTCGACGATCGCGCCTGTTTTCAGAATGACTCGGCACCTGCCAAACACGGTGAATGATGGGTCGATGATGAAAAAGCTAGCAAAGAGCTTCAGTGAGCACTTTGGAGACAACTTTGATGCTAATATACCAACTACGACCATTGCGGAGGATTTTTCGGTGCTTGCAACATCGCAGGGTCGTCCGTGTGTGTTCTGGCATTGGGGAGGAATAGAGGAGGGACTATGGGATCAGATGTTAAAGGAAGGAAGAACTGATGATATTCCCGCTAATCACACGGCGAGATTTGCACCAGCGATACATCCTACGATGCAAACGGGTATTGATGCTCTCTGCGTTGCTGCTCTTGCTTTCTTAGACAAGAAGTCTCAACACATTCTATAGAACTCAGTCATGCGCAATACAATATTTGTGCGGATTTGAACGCGTGTACAAGCATTTTGTTCGGCTCCTTGCTAGTGATATACAGGTAATGTTGTCGCTCTACAATATCTAACCTACGTTCCCGCGTACTTTCCACCACATTCTTCCCACGCCTCTAAAAGTGCTCGCATATCAATCTTATGCATTGGAAGCAAATAAGACCCTTCTTCTCGGCGAGCTGTTGCTATGCTCTTACTCGTTCCACCATGAGTTGATGCATAAATTGACTTGTAGATTCCTTGGCTAGGATATGCAAACAGACCAAGAGTAGCTGGGGTTATTAGCTGAATGAACCTGCTAAATAGGCTCAATAATGCAGAGAAGAAAAGACTTACATGAACCTAGTTTTGCAGGAAGCGCTAGTGTTCCTTTACCCATTCCAACGAAGAAGCCTTTTGCGCCATCCTTTTTAGCGCCCTCGTAGGGTTTTACAAAGAAGTCGCTAAGGCCTCCACCGAAGCCTTCGACAAACTCCTAAGAATACCAGAGTCAGTAATACTCTATGGACAGCAAACATCAATATAGCATACCTTCCCCGCAACCTTAGCGCCGCTTTTCCAATCAGTAATGGGCTCGTGATCCGGCACAGAGTCCCCATAAAGTTTAGGCGTTGCCCGTAAGCCTTCTGTAATTGCAAGCGGCACATCAATCATTGTTCCCTTGAACAGGCTCGAGTTGACCCGCCCAACACTTTTAGCCGATGCTAGGGCCATATTACCAGCTACTTTGGCACCCGGGGACGATGAACCGTCTTTACGCGAACGCTTGTATTCATCAAATGGCTTTGAGAATATACCAGTAGCGCCAGCGATCATACCAGTGTATACTCCAATAGTTGAGGACGAACCAGCCGTAATAGGATCCCAACGTCGAGTAACAATATGTATTGGCTTCGATTGGTAACTATGCCGTGTTAGCTAGCATCTTATAATCTCTACCCCTTCCACTTTCTTGGGAGAATGGTCAAACTCACACTTTGAGGTCTTTGGCTAAAATGAGATGTTCAGCGATTAATATTTCAGCCGCAATCTTGGATAGCTTCAACGACTTGTTGGCGACCTTGATCTGCCAAACTGCCGCATATTGAGGTAAAAGATCGCATGATAACTTTTCAGTTGGTAAATGGCGATGGAATGACTCTACTGCAGTCCGGACCCCCGACTCGTTGTACATTCGAGCTGAAACTTGCTTTGCAGCATCTAATGCATTTTTCGATAGACAAAATCTGAATGCCTGGCTCAAATTTGCAGCTGTGAGCAACTTGTGTGGGATAGGATCAGGCCCTACACCAGCGGCCGCAACCATAGCTCCCCAAAATGGTTGACTTCAACGCGTGTCAGAATAGCACCACTAAAAGGGTAAGATGAACTTACTCGCCAAAGAATGGCACGATTGTTGTTGGGCATGCATTTGCTAGCCCGCATGCTGTTGTTCCAGCCCCTCCATGGTGTATAACTGCGGCAACATGCTGGAAAAGCCATTCTGCAAAATCAGCAAGTGGATAGCGGAAATGGCAATACAGGCTCACCATGTGGACAGTCTCCAATGAATAGAACGTTCTTCGGGACCTTCGTCACTGTATCTCCCAGTTTGCTCCAACCCTTTGATATAATCGCTCGAACGCCAGCTGTCTCGACTGCCTCAAGAATTAAATTTGTGAACGCTTCCGGATCATCAATAACAATGCTTCCAAACCCAATGTATACTGGAGCAGCACCGGCATGGAGAAATTCATCGATATCTGGCGGAGGCGAATATTGGGGCGCATTCCGGAAGAAAAATCCGCAAACATCTGTTCTTGTTAACCCAATGGTCTCAAACTTGACACTAATGAAAACTCACCAATATGTTCTGGCCAATCTAAAGGCTTCGGCACTAATCTATAGACCCCAAGAGTTAGCGTACCATTTCTAACAAGTGTCACATAGTAGCTATCTGCAAGTTCCCCACCAAAAAAATCAAACGTGTGTCTCAACACTCGTCTCCCTGGCCTAATAAATATTACTTACGCAGGAGACCAGCAATATGTTGTTGGTATCTTAAGCAGGTCTGAGAGAAATGGCCCTTCGCTAAACGGCACTGGCGTTAAATGATGTCTATACCGCCAACTATTCACTATATCACCTAGACTACATCCTCATATTAGTAAATCTCGAGCAGGGAAAAGTTGTTTCAGTACTCACCCTTGCCACATCATGCAGTCTACAATTGCATATGACAGACGGTTCGTTAGCTTCTCGTCATAATTCGTGGTCTTAATATTTGCCAGGGGATGTGTAAATGCTTCTGTGGCCGTCCAAGGCATAGTGAACATGATGTGCACCGGAATCCCTAGAGCTTCCGCACAGTGGATGTGGGCGAAACTTGGCGGATTCGCAATGATTGCATCTGCCACGAAAGGATTACCGGAATCCTGGTCTGGCTCAATGCATGCCTTCCAGCATCCCTCCATCATTTCCTCCATCATTGCTCTTTTTTTCTGAATCTCCCCGGAGCGCAGAGCATCCATGCTCGGTAAAAGTCCAGGGTTTCTAACCATATACTACAAGAGAGTCAAACTTAAATAGCGTGCATTGCGGGGCTGGAATATCTTACTGCCATCAAAGCTGCGGGATCTCCCCCGATGGGGAAGAACTCTAAATCAGCTTCAGTCACGAAGGACTTAAATGTGTCATGGGTCGCGAGTCGTACGCGGTGTCCACTCCGCTGTAGCTCATTTCCTAGCGCAACGAATGGTTGAACATCCCCTCGGCTTCCAACCACTTGAATAACGATATTCAGCGAGACGCTAGCCTTCGTTGGCTGTGGCACGTAGGTTGGCGGTGCGTGAGAAACATCCTCGCTCTTGACCATAAGCCTGGAGAGTGTTCTCGCGAGCCTCGAATTTAATTTAACATCAATTCGGCCATTGTCTAAATACAAATCAGTAAATTTTCACCATATCTTGTTGTCGTGGATTGTTGAAGCTGAAAGCAGTATACCTATGACTTGCACGGCATCCGCTACCTCTACTGCAACCTCTTCGTAAGCTGGAGGAGCATCATCTTCCCCATGGACTCCATCATGGTCTTCCAGACCCATCTGCTTTGCCATGACCAATCTTGAAATGGTCTAGCAAGAACTGTTACCGCTACATGAAAGGGATACTTGGCCGAATTTCTTGGTCGAGTCTTTAAAAACGTTTGCCACGCAACAGTAAGGGTATAATAACTATAACGGCGATTCCATGGTTAGCATAATGGAAGAAGACGTAAGCCTTATATGTGGTCATCGATGGAGAAAACAGGTCAGCCGTCTTGGGCAGTGCCAGTCTAGGCCGTGGGCCGTCCTGGTGGGGAACGGGAACATCCATCCCATGAGAAACCAGCAACAACCAAGGAAACCACCCAAACCAACCCAAACCGTCCTAACGTCCTAACGGGCCCGCACAGACATTTCTCCACTGCTGGTGTACGCGTATAGAGTGCATACGCGTATAACGGCAGTCGATTCTAACCGCAGGAGGAATGCATTGATGCAGAATATACCTTATAATGCTTGAAACCCTTCGCATAGATGCGAAAGAAAAATACAAAGGCACGTTTCGCAAAGTCAAGTGAGGGAAAGGGGAAAACGGGGTTCAACTGTACGAACTGTTGCGCGACAGGGACAAATATACGCGGTGGCACCTCTACGGACCTAGGTTTGGACCACATCTTACCTAGTATGAATTAGACTACTACATCTGTGTAGAGTTGTTAACAAGTATATAAGCTAACACTACAGTTTCGAATTAACTTCTAAATATAATAATTTTCAACACAGATCATGTGACAAAGTACACTTGCATATAAAATTATGCGACGAGGTACTTCTCAACTATATATAGTTGCAGTCTGCCTTGCATAAAACCCGTTGTCTCAGACGGGTCCATGGGTCAGCCCAGAATTGGGCCCTGCAGGACCCCAGATCTCACGATGGATGGCTTCAAGATGCGGAATTAATGACCCTTGAGGAAATATGATTGCTGATTGGCGAGCGATCTCCTTTGCCCCGTATTAAGCCGATGAGTCTCTTAAGCCGATGGACGGCTGCTTAGTCACAAGCTAATGAATCTTTACCAGCATAGATGTAATCATTTATTCTATATTCGAAGATAAAGATGAGAGTTATCGGAGCGGAATTGATCTGAGTGTGACATCTTGAACTTTTCCCTCCTTGCTTCCAATTTCCGAAGACGGTGTCTGGCCTCCATGACGATGTCGGCAACAACCACGAGCCTGGAGACCCGAGAGGAAGATTATCGGGGCATTGAACTGGAACCGATGGGATATCCCATCCTGGGCCATGATCCAAAGGCTAGTCAAGAAAACTTTAAGGTTCAAGCTGTACAGGGCACAGCAGATGAAGAAATCACCGAACCCCTGACGAATGCTAATGGAGATTCACCAGCGATTTCCAAATGGAGAGCCACCGTCATCGTCGGCACCGTCGCCTGTATCACGCTGATCAACTCCATGTTGGCCGGTATCCTAGTCGTCAGTTTGCCCACAATGGCAGCCGAACTAGGCCTATCTCAAGACCTACTGCTATGGCCTGCTTCCGTGAGCGCATTGGCATGCGGTTGCACCCTCCTCCTCTCGGGGTCGATAGCGGATGTCGCCGGAGGGCGCCGGATTTACCTCCTAGGCGTCTTTCTCATGGCCATAACTACCATCGCTTGCGGCGTCTGCAAAACCAGCATCCAGCTGATCATGTTCCGTGCCGTGCAGGGCGTGGCGTTGTCCCTATGTCTCCCTTCCTCTGTGATCCTGATCACGAGCAATATTCCCACCGGCTCGTGGCGTAATATTGCGTTCTCATGCTTGGGTGCCGGGCAACCCGTTGGTTTCTCAGTCGGGCTTGTTATCGGCGGCGTCTTCGTTGAGGCGATCGGCTGGCGGTACGGATACTACATCGCCGCCATCCTCACCGCCGTCATCTTTGTCATCTCCATCTTCGGCGTCCCCGTCGATCACGCCGCCGAGTCGCAATCGCTCCGCACCATACTCCGCCGCATGGGCACCGAAATTGACTGGATCGGGTGCATGCTCCTCAGTACCTCCCTTGGACTCTTCTCCTACGTCCTCTCAGTCCTCGCAAGCGGCGCATCGCACTTCCTCGCCCCCGCATCTATCACCCTCTTCTCCATCGCCACCGCCCTCATCCCCGCTTTCGTCTTCTACGTCAAGCGCCAAGAGCGTCTCGGACTCAAAGCCATCATCCCCCCCTCCATCTGGAGCAACCGCGTCTTCGCCTCCCTCTGCACCACGGTATTCATCATCTGGGGCACCTTCAACGCCGTCCAATTCTTCCTAACCCTCTTCTTCCAATCCGTGCAGTCCCTCTCCGCTATCCAGACCTCCCTCCGCTTCCTCCCCATGGTCATCACGGGTACGGGAACAAACTTCCTCACAGGATGGCTCGTCAAGCGCGTCCGCGCAGACATCCTCGTCCTTGCATCCGCATGCATCAGCGCCTTATCTCCCCTCCTAATGGCCATCATCAACCCCGCCTCTTCCTACTGGACCTACGCCTTCTTCGCCACCGCATGCGCCCCCATCTGCGCCGACGTCCTCTTCACTGTCGCCAATCTACTCATTACCTCTGTGTTCCCGCCCAAGACGCACGGCTTGGCAGGGGGTGTCTTCAACACGATCTCGAATATTGGGAACTCCGTTGGTCTGGCTATCACTGCTGTGGTGGCGTCGAGCGTCACGCTGTCGGAGAAGGGGAAGGATGAGAGTGTGGCGGAGATGCTCATGGATGGGTATAGAGCGACGTTTTGGCTATGCTTTGGCGCGAACGTGGTGGTGTTGGCGATTATTGGGTTTGGGCTGAGGAAGATTGGGAAGGTGGGGATTAAGGTCGATTAAGTTGTTATGCGGCGCCTGGGCTTGGGGGTTGTGCTGCTGTCATCTCAAAGGGCAGTGGTGGGAGAACCAGCGCTGACCGAGTCTTGGGGTGAAAAGGTCATTGTGAAGAGCTTATTATGGTTTGGTTGAAAAGTTTTGTGAGAGAAAAATGGGAGTAAAAATATGATAAACATATATTCATAAGAATTTTTGAAAATACCGCCTGTAGACGAAAATAAATTCTATTTATATTTATTCGACGTATTAAAAACAAGGCGGGTATAAAAAGCCACAGGCCCTCAAGCAACACGCATACCTCTACATCCACGCCCCCCTCTACATGATCAACCCCGGCGGCATTATCGTCCTCAGCTTTTCCTTACTCTCCAACGCCAGCTCCAACCCTGTATACCCCGTACCCACCGAAAACCCCTGAAACGCCCCACTGAATAGACAGTCATTCACACCCACCCCATCCACCCACGCTCCCCCCACACTCAACCTATTCCCAAACATCCTCCTAATCCCCGCATCAACACTCTGGAGGCGCTCCTTATGCCCAACCGTGTACTGTGGTATGCAATTCTTATGCAACGTCGCCAGCACTCGATCCGGCTTATCGGTGATCTTCAAATGCCTCGCTAGCACCAGCTCCGCCATCCGCTGCCCCTCCTCCGGCGTTGGCAGCTCATCCGCCGACCGCCCGTCCCAGTAGTGACCCCCTAGCATAACGGTGAGTTTTGTGCCCGGGGCGCCGTCGATGTGGGGTGTGGCGTGGGAGTCGAAGACAACGCCGAGTGCGAACTCGGGATTTTGTTTGAAAGGCACCGATTGTGGGATGAGGTAGCCGAAGCCGGGTTGAGGGACGAGGCGGGGGTTTGTGTAGTAGAGGTTCACGACCATGACGGTGGTGTAGGGGATGAGGGATAGAGCGGGGATGTTGACGAGGTGGCTAAGGTTGTGGGCGGGGAGCGTGGAGATGACGTGGCTGTAGGACTGGGCGGGTTGGTTGTTGGAGGTTTTGATCTGGGGCGTGTTAGCTTACACGGTTGGGAGGTGTGTGAGAGATGGAGAAAGAAGAGGGCTCGCTCACTTTTATGGTTTTTCCATCTGGGCTGCGCGAAATCCCAGAAACGCTCGTCCCCACCCTGACATCCGCATTCCTCGCTCCCTTAATAACCCCCGCCAATGCATCTGGTAGCGTCTGCATCCCATTCATAAACGTGTATATGCTCGCCTCGCGTGCCTTCCCACCCAGTGCCTGGCCAAGTATCTGCTCTCCCGTCGCATGCAAATCAGATATCCCGTTAGGCCCATACCCCTCTGGCTTGTTCCTAACCATCCCCATCGAGAGGCTTCCGAATCGCCCTTCCGCCTCCCACAAGCGAGGCATCAAGCTTCTCACGCTCAACTGGTTTATATCACCCGCAAATATGCCATGAATCACCGCACTAAAAATATTATCCACGAGTTTTTTGTTCCCGCCAATACGCCTCGTTATAAACCCTCCAATCGACTCATCCACAAGGTTATCAGGGCGCCTCGGTACCTGCGACTCCGCCCACAGCGCCCCCGCGACCCCCTCAAACAATGGGTCTGTCAACAACTTATAAAACACCTGTAAGCGCCCATCATCCGGACTCGGCACCCTTACCAACTTATCAGGGTAGTAGATAAACCGATTCGACCCCGCCGGGCTGTCCTTCGACGTAAACACCATATTATCCTCCAGCCCCAAATTCTGCGCCATGGACAACGCATGATACCCCCTCGCCGTAGAAGGCCTCAGCGACCGCGGGCCCAGCTCAAACACAACCGGCCCATCTGAACTCTGTACCACCTCGCTGTGAATGTATCCCCCGAGCCGGTCGCTGGATTCGTATACTGTGACTCTAGTATCGGGGTTTAATCGGGCCGCCATGGCCGCCGCAACGAGCCCGGTGATGCCGCCGCCGAGGACAGCAACGTGCTCCGGTGCGCCGCCGGTTGTACTCGTCAAGCTGCGCGCTGAATTCCCGGTCTTACAGCTCGATTGCCCAGCTCGTGGTCGGGGGCCAGAGGTGCCCAGGATCCGGATCGTGGAGTAGAGCCGGTCGCCGCGGCGGGCGGACAGACAACGTGGTGACCTGTAGCATTGTCGGAGGAGCATCACCAGCCGTGCCTCGGGGGCGTGGAGAAGCATTGGCGCTGTAGGACGCGGATTGTTGCGTGTCGTTTAAAAAAAGCTGGGGATTGTTTGACGTAGTTGTATTCCCCAACTTTCGCTTATCGGGCCGTGCACGGAGAACCACTTACCCCCGAAGCTCCGCCCTGGGAGCTCGGTAGCTTTCGTCATAAGCTGATACTCACTGCATTTGTACTTGTGAATAGTGGTGCATAATAATCAACACCAATTCTGCGTTCATAGCTGAAATATCTCAGAGCTGCGATCAATTTGATTTGATTCATGTTACGCCGGTAGGGCTCGGACGCTGTGTTAACTCCTGCCTCGTGGTAGGCATGGTGGCGTTACCTATATGCCGGTTGGATTCGGCGCACAGCGATTCCAGTGTAGCATCCTGAGATGTGTTGTCAAGTTGCAGGATAGAGGCCCCACACCCAAAAGGCCCAGTCCTCGAACGAAGCCTGTGGCCTTGTCCAAAAAGCTGGACGTCCCAAGGCTAGCTGCCTGTAGTTCACCTTTGCAGGTACGCAGATACGATAATCATATCAACCAGATCATGCACCGCATCTATAAACCCAGTATGTATGTATCACTCGCCCTGAATAGCTGCAACCGCCCCTTCTGTATCATTGTACCGAAGACCCGCATTAGCTTTATACCCGGATCTTAGCAGGTTTGCCCACCAAAACTGAACTCAACCCACCTAACTTTGGTCCGGTGAGTGTGAGGTGAGGCAATCAAAATAGCGGGTAGGTACAATCAGATAGGGGTATGGGGTTAGTAGTATGCTTCGGCCCCATACTACAGTCACAATTAGTAGGGTTTTTAGAAGACTCAAGTGATGCCAACACTAGTATTGATGAAAATAAAGCCTAATACTGAATCACATTACCAAGCAAATGTGCAATGAAGCAGGGAGCGAATGGACGTAACTATGAGGAATAGTGTTGCTCAACAAGTCAAATGGCTCCTAGTCACATACACAAATTTCTTACACGCCCTTTAAAATGCAGGAGCATTCTAGTGTGTTAGCAAGTGGGCCCAGTGGCCAGGGGAAGGCTGAGTATCATTCGGAGTCCAGCTGCGCAGTATTACATGAGGAGTGGTAAGGCGCCCGCCAACAGTGGCAACGGAATGGGTTAAGGAATACTCTGCAAGGCTAAGGTAAGACGCATCGGCCGCAGCTACCTTTCAACTCCGTGCTTGCCATGACACGGTTCGCAATTAAGTTCGGTGGGTACGGCTGTAGACGTAGATGTATGTAGATCAACGGATCAGATGAATGGCATCAGCCCAACCTGAGCCCGGGGCAGTATTAGTATGTTTGGAAAGGTGGACAGGGCTAGCTCTCCCTGCGAGTAGTTTGTCATGGAAGATATTTGTTGTACCATAGTACCGGATCGAACATAGGACACGTGTGCCCCGGGGTTGTACTAATGTATCGATCTCATATGAAAATATATCCAGTAAGGAGAGATACAGCATCGAGTTGCGCGCAGTCCTGTTTGAGGCCGGGCTGCATGGATCTAATCCCTCGCTGCATTACCCACTACCATTACGCGTTACCCCATTACAGTACAGTGCTAACTTTCTTAGCTTGCTCTAACTAATTCTCAAGTCTCACCTCACATCGCACATGGCACATCGCGCATCGCGTGCGGAGCCCGTGCATCTTCCGGAGCGCGTGGAGCCCCAAACCAACTTCTACCATGTGTATTATTGGACGAAACGGCGAAACGCCGTCGCCCACCTCTCTTTTACTTCTTGGTACGGCCACAGTACTCCTCGATCCCGTCGCCAACGGCAAGACCCGTGCTTCCCTGCCCTTCGTTCTGCGCTTCCTGCAACAATACCCTCCAATAAAAAATCCCGAACATAACCCCATCGCCGTCGGTTTTGCTCACCGGTCCAACTAGCCCGGCCGTTTGGGGCCATTTGTGGCGTATGCGCTAGCGGGGGTAAGGTCAGCAAGAATAATAGCAAAGTGGACGTGCAGGTCCGGGGTTGTCCGAAATGTAATGTACCACATCACTATGTGTGCAGGATGGGGAAGTGTGCACAGTGGAGCCCGCCACAGTGGAGCCCGCCCCCTTTAACTACATCCAACGAAATAACAGGACTACATCCAACGAAATAACAGGACAGCCAATAGAGTAAGGTAGTACCATACCATAGCACCTACTTCACCACATAACACACCACCACATACTATCCCCCCCCCTGTATGATTGTAACGACCCGGAAAAGTATTGCCAGAGCTTGGCAGGATCGCTCACTAAACCTGAACGCTATTCCGCCTAACTTGGGTGCAGACTGGATAGATCCATGATGCGCCAGTTAATATGCATGGAGTAGTGAAGCTCTACGGATTGTTACAATCATACAGGGGGGGGGGGAATAGAGCTTCACTACTCCATGCATATTAACTAGCGCATCATGGATCTATCCAGTTCCAATTCTCTGGCCGTATATAGCATTAGCGTACATAATCAACCTATGGGATTGACACTGGTATCTGTTGGCAGTAGTAATGTAAGCATAGTTTAAGACGAGGCAGAGCGGCATACTCACATCTCACATAGATTTCCCTTCAAATATAAAATCTTTCTCTCCGCCCGCCTTTTGATCATGGACTCAATCAGCATAAGCGCCTTGCAGCGGGAGACTTGGACGAACTTCGACCCAACTACTTTTACAATTACCACGAACTGCAATGTCTTCGACAGAGGCCGTGAAAGGGTCCAGCCCTCGGTATATCAGGTTGGACCCCGTTTCATCCATTGTTTCCTCCTTTCCTAAAAGCCCTACCATACATAGCAGGATTCATGGCAGCTAACATCAGCGTGACTAGTGATATGCCATATCAGAGCACGTCGGTCATCGGCATCAACATCGCCAACAACACCACGACCAAGCACGAAAAGTTGAAGAGATACCAAGCCCAAGTCGAAGAATGGTTTTCTTCACCAGACCACCCATTGGCTGGCTATACTGCTCGAAAATACATTGAGAGAAGCACCACCAGAAAATGATGTCCCGGACGATGTTGGGAAGCCGGGAATGTGAGAAGCTAAACAAGAAGTTGAAAAGGTGAGAATGCAGTACAATCCTCAACTTTCAAACAATGCTAATAAAAGCTACAGGACGAACACGGAGCACTACACATGGAAAATTCAACTCATTTCTGCGTTTAGATAGATTTTTAGAACTCATAAATAAAATCGTGTTTTTATTTCCACATACTGTAAAAACCTAGTGATCCAGGACATATTCCCTCCCCGTAGCGCCATAGCACTTGCTGTAGGCTCGAGGTAGACCGTGGTATCTTCAGAAGTCCTATGTCATATAGAGATACCATTACAACCAGTGTGAAATATCCTCAGTTAACAGGCGTTACAGCCACGCAACTACGCTAGAAATGCCGTCTCGAGTCATATTTGGTACATAAACTCGTAACATAGCATGTCCCTACACCCTTCTGGGGTTCTGAGGGCCGCAAGTTTTACCTTCTTTTTGCTGGACACAAGAAAATTCACCATTATCACCAGGGACATATGGATCATCCTTGACATATGGCGATCAAGAAGCGGGTAGCGTAGACAATAGCCATCTTACGCCGCGGTTCTCTACAGACTATCCACTGTCTCAACGCACTCTCGGTCGGTGGCTTAGTCGGTGGCTTAGTAGCCCGCCTACGCCCTTATAAGAGCGTACAGGCTTGGCCGTCGTCGTCACTAGTGGTCGTCCGTCTCCGATCGAGTGAAAGGGCGGGCACTTGTAACGCCGGTAGGGTCAACGACCTATCGTGAAGGCTGTGCTTGCGTTGGGGTGGTTGTGTGAGGCAGGGGTTCGCAGTTTGCAAGTATGCACGTTACAGTATATGAGAATACTATATTGAGTTGAGCACGAGGCTCCTATTACTACGGAAATCTATGGGTCTATATAGTAGCATGGATATCATGGATATCGTGGATATCCTGGATATCCTCGATATATATCATGGATATCTAGGATATCGAGGATATCCAGGATATCCACGATATCCTTTGGACCCCTATTATCCAGCACATGGCCTGACCATGTACGTGATCATACGTGATCTTCCGTAGCTTCCGCGATCATACGGTATTATGCTATATACCACGAGCCTCCAAGCTAGAGTCGTAACAGCACTTCGATCGCAACTTTAATTAAGTACGTACCAAAGTATGGGAACACCTAGGTACGTACCAGCAAAAAGAAGAAATAGTTACTAAAATAAATGAGGTCCGTATTGAAACGTGAAGACCGGAGACACAGGAAGGTGTGGAAGGTGTGGAAGGGTCCATCGCAGCCGAGCCCAGCCCAGAGATCTTACTGCGGTCTGATCTGGGGTAGGGGCCTTGGTCTCAGTACCGGGGCTTGGCTATTGGCGTCAAAAAAGTCTCAGTCCGCCACAAATGTACACGGCGTGGTGAAGTCTCTAGGCACCAACAGCCAATTTGCCGGTGTGGCGGCCAGGAACGTAATCTAGTGTACAAAGTGGCAGGTCTAAGAATCAACGCCAGCAGGTGATATGTCGTTCTACACCGTAAGCTAAGCATACGTCGCACGAAGGAGCCGTGCCAGCTACGACGAATAAACAATGATGTGCTACGACACCTTACCGAGAATGAGGATTGTGAGGGGCCATTGATAGTAGTTGTAACTTCGTTCCTTTCCAGCGATCGAGCCAAGGTGTCAATTTAGAGCTAATCCTAAGTAGGAGAGACCTTTTTTCGTAAAAAAAGGTCTCTCCTGCTTGGGATTAGCGCTATATAGCTCCCCCTAACGGGAGGGCAGCTCTGGGCATGAGCTAACTAAACCCACTTGCGCAACGGCGGTGTCGGTGAATACCCGCCATCTCCGAGCTAGGATAGGGGCTACAGGAAGCCGAACCCAGCTGAACAACCTTCGGATTGTTCTCCAACGCGCATTTCCCCTGCAACACCAGCTAGAGGTGAGGCGACGGCCAGATTGTGCCACATCAACAAGAAAAAAAGGAAACATACATATTGCCACTCCGTGCTGGGTTGGCACGTTCATCAGGTAGGGCTACACGATCCACCATGACAAGCGGCGCGCGCCGGGGTGGGTATGTTCTTAATTTTTCCACCTTCCACTTAGTGAAACATTCACCCGCGGAGGCGGCGTGGCGTTGGCGTTGGGTGGGCCCGGGGGGGGGGGGGGGGAACATCTGAGACACACCCGTCCAACCAACACACACACAACAGGGGGATTCGTAATCCCGAGCCGAGAAAGGTATTACGCCCGCCGACTCCTCTCCTCACCGAGTCCCATTTTGGGGTACTGGGCATCAGGGGCAGCCTTGCCCGCCCACCCAGCGGCATATGCAGCCTGCATCAACGGGTGCGGGGCCGAAGAAAAACAAAGTATGTGGCGATACCTCCTCCTCCTCCTTCACGCGATGGCCCAGATACTTAATTCCGGTTTCCGGCCCCTTTCGTACTCTCATACCCAATTACCCCAATGAAAACATCGCTCGCTCACGGAATAGACAGGCAAATGCCGAAAAGCGGTGTGCCGTTGGCGCCTCCCTTCTCTTGAGGTGAGCTGTTGTTATTCATCTCCGCCTCGGAGGCGGTCCAGGCCCCTACCTAAGATACATTTACAGGCTGAGCCATCCACGGCATTCACTGAGTCCACAAGCACAGGCTGAAAAGGGCATTCGGTGCAGTTGAGTCCTCCCCGGCGTAATGTGACTCGGATAGTTGATTTCCAAGCGTTTTCTTCTCTCACCTACCTTTTCACACATTTATCCACCTCCCTACACCCCCTACATTGGCCTACACATTCACCTACCTCCCCACGCATTCACTTCCCAAATCATTCGTTCGTTCATTTATGGGATACACTCGAGGATGAGCAGGTGCCGGACGACAAACAATTTGCCGTTCACGCGTCTCCGAGCCGTTGTTAACCATCTCGGCTTCGGAGGCAGTTTCGTTCATCCATCCAAGACACATTTATCCCCCAAAACATCTATACATAGAGATTATAACTGTGGCCATCCGCCCGATCCATCGCTCAACAAGTCAGAACGGGTAATCCCTCGGCTTTATCGCCGGGTCGTCCCGTAGCTTCCCCTTCCTCAAGGTTCTCTTGATCGCCATCCTAAGTTTCCCCCTCATCTCGTCCTTCTCATCCACCTCTCTTCCAACACACCAGCACCCCTCATCCGGTGGAAGCATCCTCCTAAGATCATGCACAATCCCTGTCTTAAATATCACCTCTATGCTCTCCAATCTCTTGCCCACAAACCCCCACAATGGCAGCTGCTTGCAAATCCACTCTACAATCCATTCAACTCTATCATCGTCATCTACAAACTCCCCTACGCTCTCCTGCATCCTGCCAGCCGACGTATTCCCCAATATTCGCCCAAACAACGTCTTCCTTGATAATCGCTCTTTCAGACTCTTCTTCAATGTGCTCTTCTCTTTCGTGCTCTTCTCTTCCATGCTCTTCTCCACCATACTCTTCCCCTCCATACTCTTCTCATACATGCGATTCTCATACATGCTCTTATCCTCCATGCGATTATCCTCCATAGTCTTCTCGCCCCCCCACCTGGCCGCGTTCTCCCCCACGCACTTAAAACTTATACTCAGTTTCAGCGTCCTCAGCTCCGGAAAACACGACCCTAGGTCCCTTGGCATACCCCTCACACTTCCACAATACATACATCCCGCGTCGCAAAACTCATCTCCATGCCCCCCCTCCCACCCCGTCTCGTAAGTCATAGCAAGCGCATAACGCCCACCCGAGGCGCTCCCGACGGCACTAGCCTGTTTAATGCCAACGAACAAACATAGCGACAGAGAGCGCAGTTCTCGCGGATCCGGTATAGAGGAGTAGGCGGGAGATGAGGAGAGATCAAGATTGAGGTACTTATCCATTGCGGTAGCTTGGCAGAAGTGCAGGCTAGGCGGGTGGATGTTGAGAAGCGGACGCGCTTCAGCGTAGATCTGTCGGCAGGTGAAGAGCCAGACGCGTGGATTGTGGGAGGAGGGGGGGGGGAAGGGGCTGACATAGTGGCCTAAGTTGCAGGGAGTGTTTTGGTGGGATATGGGGAGAGGGATGCAATGAACGGTGGGGCCGCGATGTTCGGCAATGCCAGGTAATGACGGATATAACACACGTACGATGGAAGAGGGGGCGTAGGTCGCTTCCTTCCAAATCTGGAGTCGGATTTCGAGAGGAAGGGAGAGCAAGAGGGAGGGCTGGGGAGTCCATGATGCTCCATCTAGGGAGAGGTTAGAGGTTGCAAAGGGAATAGGCGAAGGATATCACCATTAATTATTCCTGTGTGCTGGGGTGTCGCCGTTATTGAGGACCGTTGAGGTAACAGATCATTAATGCGATTGGCATCTCGACGATAGTTAGAATTACATATGGATTTCCAGAGATGCCAAGGGGTATTAATCACATTCTTCCATTTTTAGCTTCATCATTTCTCTCGTGAGTCGTAACGGCAGAACATCCAACTAGATAGGTAGATCAAAAAACTATAATGAGAGACCAGCCAGTTGAAGGGAGAACATGCGCAGACTTCTGCCTAAAGCCGCTAGTCCATCCGGATGGCTTCTCTTCACGTGTATCATCACATGACCGATTTGCAATAAACCATCGGGGGACGACGTCGGTCTGAGCGGTTTGCTCCGGATTTCTAAAATAGACCGTGGTCCGGGTTGGAAATGTATACCACCGGTCCCCCATGAAGCACCCTAAGTATTAAGCTAAGCAAAAATGTTTATAAGCGGCTAGTTCCCGCCTTCACATTTCACAGCCCTCTATTTACAACACCGTCTCTTTTATTTTTAAGGGTATCTGCTATAGTGGGACAAAACTCCTTGCTCATAAAGATCGAATTCCTCAAGCACAGAAGTAAAGCTATTCTGCGCAGACTACCGCATGCGTCTCCGCTAAACGTCAAGGAATGCGCTTGGCGCTTGACACTTGACAGGAAGCATTATTGTTGTTTTTGAGTCCTTCCTTGCGGTAGGGAGGAGAGTTATTTTGCCACCGGGAGCTTCGTAACGGAGTTGAACCGTCATTCCATCGCTCTCCTCGTAAGTGATTCGGGGTTGGGGGTCCTCATGAGTATGGGTAAGTGAGGAGCCCGTCGTCGCCCTTTATATTTCAATCATATTGGATCTGTAGGACTAGGTGATATTGGGGGGGGGGGTGTCCAAAAGGGTCTGTAGTAATTGTGTTGACACTTGACAGGCAGCCCTTACAGGCATTACCAGCCCGAAGGATCTGCTTCCAATCTCCACCTTCGACGCCATCCAGTGAACGATCATGGTGTGGCTCCTTAAGTGGAAACCAACCCGCCAAGCTGCACATCAGCCGCACTATGATAGGCCCCGCGACCACGTCGGTCACAAAACCGCAACAAATGATGGACATTCGGATCTTTACTTTCGTTATATTGTATGTAAACCCGCACTTGCAACCGAGGATGTGCCAAAGAGGCTATATTTGGGACTTGGGAGATTGGGGAATGGTGGGGCTGATACTAAAGGTCTGTGGTGGAACGTGTGGTGGGAAGGCGATGTTGGCTCAAGATCTCCCTACCTAAATCCGAACGCAAGTTCACGTCTGGGAATGTCTCGCCGCAGGGTGGTGTTTTGCAAGAAATCCGATCAACACGATCAAGCCTCTCTCTCCATCGTTCAAGAATAATGATAAGCCACAAAAACATGAAGGCTATTCTCATAGCCGCACTCCTCGGCCTCTCTACTGCCCAAGCCACGATCGACCCTTATACCATTAACCCTTCTGAAATTTCCGCGGACGCTCGTGGTAAGAATCCCCTCACCCATCTGCTTCGCCAACCATTAACCCAGAGATCTAGACGCAATGTGCAGTACCCAACAACTCATGTGCAGACAGCTC
The DNA here is from genome assembly GCA_001662585.1 of Pseudogymnoascus sp. WSF 3629. Taxonomy (NCBI): domain Eukaryota; kingdom Fungi; phylum Ascomycota; class Leotiomycetes; order Thelebolales; family Thelebolaceae; genus Pseudogymnoascus; species Pseudogymnoascus sp. WSF 3629. The sequence goes on from KV454716.1 coordinate 25,517, forward strand.
TGCGACATCGCAACCAACACCAACCTCTGCAACTCCGTACGCTCCCAACCCCCCCGGCACCTTCTTCAATTCCACTCAGTTAACGCCCTCTGCCCCTAGAACACCCTCAAATTCGACTGCACCTGCGCGGCGAACAGCTCCGCGCGCCGGGCCTGGAATACTATAAGAACTCGATGCCGTCCATGATATGCAACCGAAACTTCGTAGATTGCATCGAGGCGAACCCAAACAACAGCTCCGCCCAGACCGACTGCATATTCTTTATCAGAGATAGGTGCGGAACCCTCGACGCACTGATTACACACCCGTGACTGTACAGCCGTCGCCGACGTCGAAATCAACATCATCCTCTAACACATCTTCAAACCCCGCAGCGACTAGTTCATCCCTAGGTGGTGGTGGCGGCGGTCTTAAAACCGAGGAAGACGCGGATACGAAGGTCGCGGATGAGAGGGTCGGGGACTGACGAGGGGAAGGTTTTTGGGCCGGAGTTGGAGGATACGCAGCGTTTGGAGATAGGCGGCCGGGAGATCCCAGGGGAGCTGGAGGCGGGTGCGGGCGCGGGTGCGGGCGCGGGCGCGGGCGCGGGGCCAGTGGAAATAGGGATGAGTGAGCGTGAGGAATCCGAGGTGAGGAGGGTGGTCGGGAATTAATGAGTTGGTTGGGGAGAAATGGGAGTTGGGGGGGAGTAAGGAAGACATGGCGTATAGGTATGTGAGATGATGAGATACCCACAAGGATAAGCTGTGCTGGAGGTACTAGGAGAAATCTCTATAGGGGGATATAATTGCATATTTCATCCCATGTCTTGAGGGAACTTGCATTTGGATCGCTCTGCCTAGGTCTTGGGCCGGATCTAAATAATTATGGGGCAGAATATTAATGTGCCTAGCAGGACCATAGTGAAGTTCTATTTTACACTATACGTCGGTTTTCGGCATTATATATGCTAGTACAAAACATAAAACCTAGCAGAATTTAATAAGGAAAAAATAGACTGTTAGTGTCAAATGAATCCTTTTCTAGGATCGTTCTAGGATCGTTCCGCATATCTCGATCGTTTTCCCCATAATTCCCACACAATCGCAGTGCCATGTGCGCCATGCGGTCGTAGACTCAACGACAGGCGTGAGAGGCGGTAGAAGCTTGGACCCCACGGAGCTTGGGCCACCTTGACGCTAACGACATGACACTTCTTGGTAGTTCGGAGTAATCACCCACCACTTATAAGATTTATAGAAGCTCAACCTCCACAACAAAATCCTCACCATCTTCACGCCCACACACACCACACCAGAAACACATATTTTTAAATATTCGAGCTTATATTGTGTCCTTTCTCTCCCTCCTAACTTCTACAATTCTACTAATCTGAGAGGATTAAAAAACTCATATAAAGAGAGACATGTATAGAACCTTCCAATACAATACAATATCTTGTTTTTGCAATTTGCATATCCTCCCAATTTCGTCAAGCTATTCTCTACCTCATCATAATAGTCGTGATCAAATATCAAATAATAACACTCCACGCCAGACACCACACCCTCTTCCCTCCCCCCCCCCCCCCCCCTCCCTTCCCCATCAAAGCCACCCTCCCCTCCTCTAAACCATCTCCCTCCCCGCCTCATAAAACGCCGTCGCCACCCCCGCCCCCGGCTGCAACACAATATCCGCCTTCATAACCGGGACCCCCATCGGCCCCTCGGGCATAAGGCTATCCACCCTCCCAAACCTCTGCAGAATCCTCACAATCGTATACCCCATATTCGTCAACGCAAACTGCTGTCCGATACACAGTCTCGGGCCTCCATTGAAGGGGATATACGTCCACGGCTTCGGCTGCCACCCGAACCAGCGATCGGGGTTGAAGAATTCCACGCCCATGTTCGGGTCGTCGTTGACTGGGTACAGGTCTTTGCGGCGCTGCATGACGAGGGTGGAGTAGGCGATGGGAGTGTCCTTCAGCACGCCAATGGGGGATTTGCCGTCTGGGCCGCCGCCGTAGGGGAGGGTTGTGTCTTTGAGGGACATGCGCACGTTGAACGGCACGACCGGGTAAAGGCGGAGCACCTCATTCATCGTATGCTGTAAGTACTTCATATTCTTCAAATCCTCATAAGTCGGCGGATCCGTCTCGCCAATCGCATCCACGATCTCCTGTCGTAACTTCTTAAACGCAGCAGGGTGGCGCGCGAGCTCGTAGAAGGTCCAGGAGAGGGTTGAGGCGGTGGTGTCGCGGCCGGCGAGGAGGACGGCGGTGAGTTGGTCGCGCAGCATTTTGCGGTCCCGTGTGAACCCACCGAGGGCGTGGAGGAAGTTGTAGGAGGGGGAGTTGGATTTGGAGTCTAGCTCGGCGGGGGTGAAGGCTAGGGTGCGGTCGATGTATTGGTCGATGAAGGTGTTCATTACTTTCAGGCCGGCGTTGAAGGAGCCGCGGGGGACGAGCCAGTTGAGGAGTCTAGGGGGGGGTTAGTTTCTTGTCCAGTGTTCAGGGGTGCCACTTTGTATGTGGTAGAAGAGTAAAAGGGGAGTAGGAAGGGAACTCACCCAGCACGAGCAATAATACTCTGCACCCTCTGCACCTCCCCAAACGCCTCCGCAAACTCCTGAATCGGCGTGCGCAAACTATCCACACTATGCCCCAACAAGAAATCCGTCGACGAATCCAGCGTATACCTAAAGAACAAATCACTAACATCCACCACCCTCCCCTGCGCAACCCCATCCGTCGCCACCCCCGGCATTCCCTCCACGCCTCCATTCGCAATAGCCGTCATAAGCGTCTGCACATGCTTCTCGAACGTATGCAAATCGCTCACCCGATCCTTGATAAACTGCGGCCTAATCAGCTGACGCGAAGCGTGCCACGCGTCGCCGTCGGTGGTGAAGATGCTGTCCCCTAAGAAGGCTTTCCAGTCGTTGTGGAAGGGCTTGCCTTTGCCGAAATCGCTGAATTGAGTGGCCAGGATGGCTTTGATGTTCTCGGGGTCCGAGGTGAGGATTACGCGCTGGCTGGCGGGGCGGGCTTCGACGGTGTAGCGGCCAAGGCCGTTGTCGCGAAAGAGGCCGCGCCAGCCTTCGAAGTTGTTGTCGTGCAGGCTGTTGTAGATTGCTCGGCCCATCATGTCGAGATCTGGGGGGGGGTTAGCGGAGATCAGATAGGTATGGATGGACCTTTATTGGGCGGCGTGAGGACACAGTGGACGCGCTGCTGTTGGGGATGGAGGGACGACGAGGACATACTGTATGGCAGCCAGTAGCTGACGCGGGGGGCATGTTTTCCGTATGCAGCGATTCTCCTCTCCTCATCGATGCGGGTGACGAGGTTCCAGAGGATCCAGAGGCAGACGACACCCACCGCGATGTTGGTCTTGGTGAGGTCGTTGAAAATATCTTCAATCATGGTCGCGGTTTCTCGATTGATACGCGTCCAACAAGGTAGGTTTGGTGTAAGTCTCTCGTTAAGAGACGTGATAATACTGTATATGTAGTACAGTACAGTTATATACAGTACAAATATGTACAGGATATATGGTGGTGGGTGGTGGTGATATATGGCTCGCTGCTGTCTAACAGTAAGAAAAATCGCGATCGATCGCACTCACTCCATTCGATTCAAGCAGTATTATTAGAGGAAGGGTCGACCTGTCGTCTGCATACAATGACGCTACATATATAAGGCGAGTCGGGATAACGTTGGACCTGCACGCAAAGTTTATGTTCCGCGGTCCCGATGAATGGCAGGGGAGGGGGTGGGTAGTGGATGTGGGTGTGGATGTGGATGTTTGGGGGGCTGGGATGGGATGGGGTGTGGGATGTGGGGAGGGACGTAGCGCACGGGCTGTCGTAGTATGGGGGAGTACTTATCACCACAGTGTTCAGACCACAGTAGGAGTGTACAGAGTAAGTGCAACGGTTATGCTGTGGTATTGCCATTCGGGCAAAGCAAAATGTACGTATTCGTATAAAAAGGTACGCCATGCGACACCAAACGCCGTACTCCAGTCCCTCCTCTCTACGAATAGGAATCCGGGGAAAGGTAACCTAGAATCCCATTACTGGGCTTCTGTTGAGTTATAATTGGGTACATTACGCTATTACCGCCGTCTAATTGGGCGATTATGGGATTGTTGTTGACTTCCAGAGAGTGTTCACATGTTGCTCCACTTCTCCTCGGTATTTACAACTCCCTTCACATGTGCCTGTCCAAAATTGTGTGTGTGGAGGGCGGCGGGCTGGGTAAGGCTACGACAGCCCGGAACCCTGGGGCAAAAAATAGCTGGGGGAGGGAAGAACAGAGAGCTGTAACTCGTCCGATCCGCTCGATAAGGCGGGGGAAAGACAGCCTTGGTGGGTGTGGTACGTGTTGGTAACCACTTAGTACGGGTCTTGGTAGCCAGGTACCTTCGGTTGTTACGGCTGTGGCGGGCGTTGCGGGGTATTTACTCTTGTTGCTTCGTCAGTTGTCGCGATGTCAAAATAGGCTTGGCGTCTAGACTAGTATGGCAACGTAACGGCAAAGGTTATGCTGTGTGGTGGTGACAGTTTGTGTGGTGTTTAGTTACCACTTGTGCTTCATACAGATGCGTCGGATGTTTCCTATCTGTCGGTTTCTCTTTTTTCGTTTACGCGTGTTAAACTCGGTGTTTCACATCGCCATCCCCTCAACAGTATGCAGACTACAGATTTTTTCCCCTTTCTTGTTGAGAAAAGGCCAAGTCTGATTACTCTGCGACCTTGATTCATCATAGCCGTGTAGAGTGAGGACTCCGTACGTAGTCATATGTATGTGTTACCCGTTTGTCATGTGTGAAGTGAGATTCTTCCGTACGAGACTGTCTCATATCTTCCTCTGCGGTGCAATATTGCACACATGTCTCGCTCTGTGGGCGTCTGTTTCACTTTACTTGCCCGGTGCAACCCTCCTCCTCCCTCCTCCTCTACAGTATCACAATCAGGTGGCATCATCTCCTTGATGGACGGCACAAAGGGGATAACAACCACACAAAGAGTATGACTAAGCCCGTTATTCCCCCGCACTCCCATCTCATATCCTTTCGGACACTAGACGCCCATCATGTCCACAAGCGCGGTCGGCAGTCGGAGATGTTTGACACCGACCTCCCCTCCCCTTGTCCCAAGCGTTCTCATCACACTTGGTGGCACATTAGGCGCCAGGGGAGCAGTACGTGTGTACGGATGCAACGACACATCTCCATCACCCGAAGGATGCACTCGGCGCCCAGTACGACTGTCCCTGCCCTTGATTTTCACAAGGAACATTTCCCGTTATCTAGGGTGATCTAAGGGTGCATCTGCATACTCGGGGACGATATGTGCAGCGAATGAAGAAGCCTCGAATATAACCCTTCAGGTATCGTGGAGGTGAATTGCACGCTTCATGGTGTACTGATAGACTGTGGGAATAACCTTGGTTCCGACATTGGGGGCTATTAGTCCCCGGTGTAACTGGTTCCGAGACCCTTGGTGCGGGTGATGGGGAGATCCTTTCAGACACCGAGGAGGTTGAAGAGATTCCGGGTCCCTTGATGACGAAACGCTGCCCCACGATCAAAGAAAACATGTTATGGATTTTGATTCCCTTGATGACGAACGAGGCTGAACGACCAATGGAACGTTTATGGACGGCTCACGCTCTAGCCATTGTTCGACATGCCGAATCCACTCTTCCCCATATGGCATAGTTTCCCGTCTGATACGGGCGTAAAGAAACAACCTTTGGGAGACAGTTTGCACTCGGGGGTTAAATCCTCCGATATGGATACAATAACTTCCTTTGTTGCTGAGTGAAGGAGCCACTGAAAGAGAGCTTACACTCTTGTTGTCGTATGGTTGAATACCCACGCGATACCTTTATTACCGAGTAAAGAAGATGATCCTTTGAAGAAGATCACTTTTCACCTTTGGCTATCGTGAAACTTATCGAGTCCTCAAATACCCATACAACAGCCTCCTTGTTGCCGAGCAAAGGAACTCTTTATAGAGTTTACACTCACAGTTGTATGACGTTTCGAGTCCTGTTGCCTGTATAGAAAATCAAGTCATTTCATTGAAAATAGGTGAAACGAATGAAGATAAATGAATGATAAAAGACAAATGCTGAAGGCTGAAACGAATATTCACATCCACCCGCTGCCTACATAAGATGCGAGCCCAGAACCTGATGATGGTGAATCAGCAAGATCCAACTTTATTCACCAACGTTCTAGATACGTCCGTTCTCTTAGTCATCACGGATTCATTGGCCTTCACAAGCCACCCAACATCAAAACAGTCACGTGCTCACCCACCACGCTAGCCGTTCTTGTTACCTTAGCTGGGAATAATTGAAGGCGTCGAAGAAACCAACTTCCACAAACTTCATTTGCTTCCAACCCACAACCGGCGCAGCTATACAACCGATTGTCACCATAGCACGCTCAAGGCCACAGAGAGACGACACATTCACCCGCGATCGACTCCGACTCCCTTTCTCTCGAGACTCGACGCGCGCGCCAACTTCACCCTCTTCGCGCCACCCTACCACCGCCGTCACCATGTCTGTCGCCATCCCCAACGAGTCCATCACAGCCGCTCTCAATGACGCGATACAACCCAAGCTGGCCGAGATAGGCTGGAGCACAGGCGGAACCGACGACTCGGCGCTGGCGGAATACATCATCCTCATGCTGGCGAATGGAAAGACACAAGACCAGATAGCGGCTGAGTTGTCGGGGGACCTCTTGAACCTTGGCCCGGACGACCCGGGAGCGAAGGAGTTTGCGCACTGGCTGTTTGAGCAGGTGGCGCATCTTACCCAGCAGCAGAATGGCGGTGCTGTTCATCAGAATGGCGTCCCTCAAGCTGAGGCGGCGGAAGGTGGCAATGATGAAGTAATGGGAGATGCATCCGAAGCAGGAGATCCAAATGTGTATGTACAGCACAGTACCCTAGCCTACAAGCTTCAACTAACAGACCACAGACCAACAGGACCAAAATCGATGCGCACCGGCGGCGCCGGCATGAGCCGCGGAAGAGATAGGCGCATGCTCGGGCAACTCCAAAAGAACCTCGACGGCAAAGACTCCGTCCTCCACCGCGTCCGCGCACACGGCGGAAACGAGCGCATCGGCGGCCGCGGCGCACCAACCGGACCGCGGGGGGGGATGCAGCAACGAGGCGGCCGCTTCGGCGCCATGGGAGGTATGCAGGGTGGACCAGCGGGGGGGAACATGATTACCCCGGCGCAGCAGATGGAGATGTTCCGCATGATGCAACAGATGTTCACGCCGGAACAGCACGCCTCCATGATGGCAGGAAACGGCGGCCAGATGCCCATGGGCGGCATGCCACCCTACCAGCAGCAGCAAGGTCGTAATGCGGGGCGCTCACTATTCGACCGCGTGCAGACCGGCCGCGGTCAACGACAGCAACAATTCAATAACCGCCCGCCATTCCAGCAACACCACCAACAACACCAACAACAACACCAGCAGCACCAGCAACAACAACAGCAGGCAGCTGCCCCCATCTCCCCAATGGACATGGTCCTCACCCCCGCCCACGAACCCGCCTCCCCCGACACAACCTGCAAATTCAACCTCTCCTGCACCAATAGCGCCTGCAAATTCGCTCACCAATCCCCCGCCGCCCCCCCCGGCACCGCCATCGACGTAACCGACACCTGCGCCTTCGGCGCCGCCTGCAAGAACCGCAAATGCACCGCTCGGCACCCCTCACCAGCGCAGAAAATCGCCCATAACGCCGAGCAGGACTGCAAGTTCTTCCCCAACTGCACGAATGCGCGCTGTCCCTTCCGACACCCGACGGCGCCGTTGTGTAGGAATGGGGCGGATTGTAGGGATGAGGGGTGTGGGTTTACGCATGTTAAGACGATGTGTAAGTTTAACCCGTGTCTGAATCCGCAGTGTGCGTTTAGGCATGAGGAGGGGCAGAGACGGGGGAAGTTTGAGGATAAGGTGTGGGTTGCGGGGGAGGAGGGGAAGCATGTTAGTGAGAGGAGGTTTGTGGATGAGAGTGCGCAGGTGGAGGAGCTGATTGTGCCGGGGAATACGGGGGGGGATGAGGAGTTGGCTGCTTAGGTGGTGACAGATGGAGGGGGATGAGGCATATGTGCCAGGGGAGGGGAGGGGAGGAAGGCATTGAATGAGCATGCCTATGTACACCAAAACCAATTCCAGCCCAAAAAACATTCGGGTAAACCGGGAAAAAGGGTTACAGAAGGAAAGGAAGGGAAAGGCGTTATCTGGGATAACTTTTTGTTTGTTTGCTTGGTTTGGCTGCCACATGGCTGGCCAATGAGATGTAATTTTTAGAAGGGGGAGGGGAGGAGAGGATTGTCTTAGGTAGAAATGGATACCCTCATTTTTTGAGGACCCTCTCGGGAAAAATCCGAGAGGGAGCCTACGGCACTGCATACTTTGATTTTTTTGGTCCGTAATGGTGAATTATGTGAATATTTTGAGGTAGTAAATCTGTAATGGGCGTTGCTGAGGGGAGGTAGAAAATCGGAAAAAAGTGCCGGTCCGGCATGCCATGGGGCAAGAGTCGCGTCGCCAGCACCACATACATACCTCCAACCCCGCCCCTCTGAATCTAGTTGAATGACGATGGTGCAGGAAGCGGATGGCGCAGACTGCATCCCGAAGTCGTGATGAAATGACAATGGCTCGGAGAGGAGAGGTGGGAATTGAGGCATGTTTGCCACTTACTCGGCTGACCAAACGCACACTATAGGAATATCACTAGTTTCATGTCACAGTGTCCACCTGTTGCTTGTCCAGCAGATTTTATGAATTGTGTTGGCTACAATAGTCTGATTCCTTAACTGTAGCTCTCGCCCTTACACATCCCACGAGCCAAAGCCGTGGTCATCATCATCCCAATACCCTGAATTATACGAGAACCGACCTCTCCGAAACATGAGATCACCAGAAAGCCTGCATCGCACCTCACGGTACCTTCCTAACATACATTCCTTGACCACCTCACCCGTCTCTGATTTCCCATTAAAATCCACCTCCAGTACCCTACCTTCTGATAAATGTTGATGAAAGCAGTTCAGAAAGGCTCGTATAAACATGAACCAGCTCCCCATTTCCTTCTCAAGTGGAGGGGCATTCCAGTACGTCTTTTGGACAGGCTGCTCCGCGACCAAGCGTAGAATGTTCAACGTTGGAATAATAGAAGACCACATTGTATTGTCGGGGCTGATCTCCCCGATCCAGCTCCTGTGCTCTGCTGTGAGGAGTAGAAATCGCATTCGACGTCTGTTTGCTTCGGTAATTTTTTGGAGACAGAGACCTCCGTCTGTGTGGAGATAAAGCTTAAAGGCATTCTCGCCATACATAATATCGAGGGCTTCATTGGAAATTTGTTTGCACACTAGGAAAATACTGTTCTTCTTTCTGTCGGTGCTCCAGGAGGTAGTAACATCGTCCCAAACTATTTCGTACGCTGAGTTTGTACAACCACCAAAATCCACAACGTCCTTTATGTGTGTATCTTCTAGCAGACCAAATTCGGTGTCCTTATCCTCCATTTCGCATATAGACAGATTACCATCCGGTATTTCAGTTCTTGAAAGTATTTGGGCACCCTGCTCTACACGAGACTCATCAGAGTCCGAGATATCCGCTCCTATCGTTCCTTTGTTTGAGATCATGTATGTGAAGCGAGGATTGGGCACTTCGATAATGCGCTTCGTCGGGATCAAGTAATAGTAAATTTGGTTGCGTAGCTCGAGTGGCAGACGAAGGAGACCTGGCATTTGTATGTTACGGGTCGTTGGTGCTGGTTGGACTGCCATGGTCATCGATGCGTTGGGCACGGAGCTGTTGTGATCCTCTACTATTGGTATCTCCTTTATTATCGCGAAAAGCTTTCACAGTCTCGAAGAGTGGAGTTGCTAGAGTGTTCAACACGAGAGAGAATATGTGGTCGTTGACTTTTAGGCAATACGGAGTGGTAGAAAGCTTAAAGCCTCAGGCCACTTAGATTCTGGCTCTTTAATTGTGTCCTCTACTTCACGATCCTCTTTGACATCCCATTCGACCCTCCGCATGGTCTCTTTCCACTCGATACCACCCGCGAGTTCCATGAACTGGAAGGATTCTCAACAACTCAATCTCCTTGGCAATGGCTCGAATACTTTCCTTAAATATTCGGCCGTTAAATATTTCGGGCAGTTAGTGGAGCCTCCTTAAAATAGAAATGCAAACCGGCGTCGTTAATAGGCCCTAAGTGTATTTTCGATAAATTGACATGTTGCTGTCCGAGCACAGCCTAATCTTTGCGTCTGTGATAAATGGTAAGTGAGGAAGGATTTCCAACAGCATGATTTTCAACCACATCGCAGATGCATATGCAGTGTGTACTACATAAACGAGCTGCAGATAAAAAGGTGCATATAGATATATCCTCTATCATGAAGATAAGAGAGCCGGAAGTCCTCCTGACCATTTTAATGGTGTCAACATAGCCGTTGGAGTTTAGTTGGAATAATATGAAGATTAGAAGGGGGTGAGTGAATCCCCCTCTCACACATTGACACCGTTCTAAAACTACACGATCCAATTCCAGTTCATAATGAAGCTTTTTATTTCCCTCGAGTTCTTGTGCCAAATGGCTTTTGCTTTGGCTGCTACAAGATCTCATAATAATGAACTTGCTGTCCACGAAAAGGAGCACCTTATCCAGAGTTGTGGACCAGAACATCGACATTAGACCTCGGCCTAATCCTCCCGTTGAAAATAGCTTTGACTCAGAGCAACTTAGACAAAGCCGAAGATCTGCTCCTGAGTGTTTCGCATCCAGCTTCGTCAAATTTTTCTCAGCACTGGACGCCAGCAGATGTAGCATGCATGTTTGCTCCATCCCCAGAAGCGATTTATAATGTGGCAGCTTGGGTTAGAGATTCCGGAATTCCAGCAGCAAGGATATTTCGATCCCATTGCGGAGGTTGGCTTCAAATAAACGCCACTGTCCAGGAGGCAGAGAAGCTGCTAAACACAAGATATTACATATATCAGAATATACAAACAGGAGAATCTAGAGCAGCTTGTGACGAATACAGCGTTTCCACATCTATTCAGCACCATATTGACTTTGTAACGCCGACAATACAACTTGAACTTCAAGTTCAGCAACAGAGAAGGGTCACACGCTCTATAGCCCCATTGAAAGATGACCAATCTACATTTGCATCAGCTGCATTATCTGATGTGTCGTCGAAATCGTCAATAACAACCTGTGCTTAACAGACAACGCCCGATTGTATCCGCGCCCTATACAACATCCCCGCCGGCGATACATCTAACTCTAATAATTCACTTGGGTTGGTAGAGTTTGCATGGGGAGCATATTTCCAAGATGATTTAAATTAATTTTTTAAATTATTCATGCCCGAGGCGGTTGGAAATGAACCAGTCTTTGAATCTGTCGATGGAGGATTCTTGCAAAACTTTTCAAGGCAATTTGCTTTTAACGGATAAGTGAGTCTTGACTTAGAGTACAGCATGGCCCTCGTTTATCCTCAGAATGTGACGCTATATTCAGTTGGTGATCTTTGGGTGCAAGGGGATATGAACAACTTCCTCGCTGCTCTCGATGAGTCGTATTGTGGTGCTTTGGATTCAACATACGACCCTATCTACCCAGATCCGATTATTTCTCCTATTCCCGGCTGGCCTGGGGGTTACAACAGCTCTGATTGCGGAAACCATAGCCCGACGAAAGTTATCTCCGCGTCATTTGCCTGGCGCGAAGCAGCATATTCTCCAGCATATCTCCAGCGCCAATGCTTTGAGTACCTAAAACTAGGATTACAAGGCGTGTCAGTAATTTTTTCCTCTGGGGATTACGGAGTTGCTGGGCAGGATGGTGTTTGTCTCGACCCGAACAATCGCAATATTGAAAACGACACGGTCGGATTATTCGATCCGTCTTTCCCATCCACCTGTCCATGGGTGACGTCAGTCGGTGGGACGCAACTTCCAATCAATGGAACAGTGACAGACGATGAGGTCGCTATCTACCACCGTTTTCCAAATACGACTCTTGCCCAAGTTGTAACTTCCGGTGGGGGATTCAGCAATGTTTTTCGAAGGCCTGGTTATCAATCCCACCACATCGACCGGTATTTCTCTCAACAAAAGTCTCATCTTCATAATGTCAGTCAACTCTTCAACTCGTCTGGCTTTGCTAGGGGATACCCGGACGTATCGGCCAATGCAGCAAATTATATCATAGCAGTTAACCAGCTTTTGTATGGAGTATATGGAACTTCTTGCTCTACACCAGTTCTAGCTTCCATTATTACGAAAATCAATGATAGGAGACTAAGTGCGGGAAAGAAATCGGTTGGGTTCTTGAATCCTGTATTTTATGAAAATGAGTGGGCATTTAACGATGTGGTAGAAGGGTTCAATTATGGCTGTGACGTTGAAGCATTTCATGCTGATATCGGGTGGGATCCTGTGACTGGACTTGGGACGCCCAATTTTGAGAAGTTGCTAAAACTATACATGGCTTTGCCATAGCTTAGAAACCCCAATATCAATACAGGAGAATGACTAGATAATGGTTTCAAAATACAGGCCTATTTCTGACGGCTGAGTGCTAGTAGAATAGTAACTTATAGTTAGTGCAACTGCTCACAACTTTCCACCCTGGACTCCCAGGGCCGTACCTACAGTCGAATACGCATTCTAATTCCTACCCGGTCCCCTCCTGCTTCATACGGGCAGGGTTGGGCCGATATCGAGGCCCCCACCCCCCAGCGCCCAGTTCTAGGCGTCCAAGACAGCGGCTTCAGACGCCCCCAAAAATTCAGGGGTACTACCCCCGTTCCGGGTGGTTTTTATTAACTTATAGTGAATATCGTGATATCGAACATAATATTGATATTGTATTATTTTACGCCGCTACTCCTATTATTCGCGGTTGGGCCGGAACAAATATAAGTTACAGAACCTTCTTAAATATAATAGATGACTGCACCATCTACAAGGAATAAATATTGATCTTCGAGCTGCCACCGCAAACCGCAGCACCACCCCCTGGACAAGCCATTGTACACCCAGTCGTAGGCGCCCCAGTACCGTAGAGCTCGTCGTCACAGAAACACTGATGTCCATACTCAACCCCAGAATAAATGAAGCCCTTCGTCAAACACGTGGTTCTACACAAATCAAGTGTCATCAACGTCGACTCATTCGCAATAGCAAGCTGGTACCTGAGCGTCCTCTTATTCACATCATCCGAATAGCACCCGAGAGATCTGGATTGTGGCCGCATCATAACATTGATCCGATCCGAGCCTCCACACATCTGGCCCGTAGTACCTGGACACGGTGACGAGCACCCGCTCGATGCCACGCTACCCCGGATGCTATTGCCGCACCAGCACTGATGTGCGTACTCGACGCCCGAGTAAACGTATCCCGCCTTGTCACAGGCGGTCTGGCAGATCTCGCGTGTTAGAATGGTATTCTGGTTCGCAATGATGATCTGTTTCTCCAGCGTGCGCGATGTGGCGATGTCGGTGTAGCAGCCGAGGTCTTTGTACTTGTCGAGGCGGTAGAGATTGATCCTGTCAGGTCCGCCGCACGTAATTGATGGTGCACCGGGGCAGGCAGTTGTGCAGCCTGATTGGGTCAAGCCGTGGCCGTTGCGGATAGCATTATCACAGTAACATTCAAACCCATACTCGAGACCGGCAAGGCGGTATCCTGCCGCAGCGCAGGCATCGCTGCAAGCCTTAGGTGTCATAATAGTTTTCTCGTTAGTGAGTGATATTCTGTTTGCTAATGCGCGAGCACTTTGGCTGTCAGTTAAGCAGCCAACTGAACTCCAGTAATCCTCTGCCAAGGGGCTAGAAACGCAGATAGCATAGGCAGCCCAAATATTAGTGCAGGCCGTGTTGATGTAGGTATTCCAAAGGTTGATTTCCGTTTTCGTAACGTCGAACTTAGCTGCTATTGCCGGGCAGGTATCTCCACTCTGAACAACATACCACTTCTTGCATTTCGGAGTCGACCCGAGAACAGTGGGAGCGGGAGGATTAGGGTATGACGTCCCATCAATAAGTGTAGTGTTCGGAGGCTGACTAGACGTGGGCGTGGGTGTAGAGCTCGTAGTTGTGACAGTAGGGCATCCCTTGGCCTCTTTGGCATTCAGTAGATTTTTGATTTGCCCCTGGAAAGTAACTCCATTCTTCAGGTTGTTACTGGAAGCAACGAGGTCCCAGATCATGATCCCACCGAAGTTCGCGTGGCAGAAATACGCGTCGATTAGCGGCTTAAGTTGATCCGAAGAAACTCGAAAGTCTACTACACCGGTCTCGGTTGCCTGTCCAAGAACACCAATTGCGAGTTTGGCGTTCTTGCTCTTGGAGTTAGGTGCCTGGAGACGGTTGTACCACTTCTCGAAGGAGAAACCTCCGAGTTTGTTATTAGGGTCAGCAGGGTGCTCAATGCCGTCCGAAGCGTAAAGAGGGTTTTTGATAATCCAGTCGCGAACGGAGCATCCCCATGTGTTGTAGAACTGGACCCAGATGATATCGAACTGCGCGCCTTGGATCATCAAGTCCATGTTTGCATCATTCACGACGCACTGTGGGGCACCGGTGATGAGGTAGTTGCTTCCCGTAGGGAAGTAGCCGCGAAGCTTGTTGATCATGGCAATGTACCCGACAGAATTGTCTAGGATATTTAGTGGAGCGGTCTCTGCATTTGGAAACAAGATTCTTACCAGTGTCCGGGAACTCAATATCAAAGTCGTAACCGTCGACGACTGTCGCGATTCCCTCACCGACGGTGCCTGGGAGAGGATCGAAGGGACGCGGTCCAGCCCACGCCGTGGTATTAGGACCGTACGCTCCCCACAAGAAATCAGCAAAGGCCTCTCCATCCACTTTGCCGGAGAGATGATAAGTATTGTATCCGCCACCAAGGGATAGAAGTATCTTCTTCCCCTTGGACTGGCAGTACTGGATATCCTGGGCCATTCCGGGGCAATAACTTAGGAGCAGGTTGTTGTTGTCGTCGTCGACGCCTTGGTAGCCGGGGGCATTATAATACTCCGCCCAACACGAGCTTGCGTAGTTGGATCCTGGCCACCCGTTCCCTTGTGCCGGAAAGAAGTTGATGAAGCCGATGGGAATGTAATCTGTATCAGCTGTGTCACAATAGTCGCGAAGATTGCCGCCAGATTGGCCCTATCTAATCGTCAGCATTTCTACCCCGTTCGACGCCATTATTTTTGAAGTTCTACCCAGTACGCGGCCACGGAGCTTCTTGCCGAACTAGCCGCACTCGCCACGGTTGCGAGGGCAGCGACAGCTGCAAAAGTCTTGGAGTAACCCATGATAAAGATGCGAAGTAACGAGGGTGCTTAAAGATAGTATTATGGCCTAGGCCAATGCAAAAGAATGTGATGTTGACTCGATCGTCAACGAAAGGACGCAAATCAAAGTCTGCAACGAGGTATGGTGACGATACCACGCCAGGGAAGGGAGGCTGTGGAGTCTGGGGATGAGGGGAAAGGAAAAGAAAAAGAGAGAGAATGAAATAAATTAGAAAAGCATCGCGCACCAACTTACAGGGGTCACAGGCGAGGGAGACAAAACGGGCACATGGAGTCACTGCTGCTACGTAGGCGTCGGTGAGCGGATGGTGGTGCCGGTGTAGTTGTGTGGGTGGTTGGTGTATGTTGGCACAGCGGGAATATCGGAATTAGGGCGAAAGAGGGAGAAGGATGAGAGTAGAGCCCATTAGGCCTCTAGACTCACTAGATTCGCTGCTAATACTGTAGCGGGGTTGGGGTCCAGGGACTGAAGTCGAGCTTGCACATTCCTGGAAGGAGTAGGACCGAGTGGTAATCTCCCGCGCCATGGCGGAGGGCGGAAGGACGAGAGGGTTGTCCAGTGGGATGATAGTCAAAGATGGTGAAAGCCCAATAGCATGATAGTCAAACAGGATAAAAGTCCAAAAGATAAAGGCAGAGTGGGATCCGACAGTGAGCACTAGATTGCGAGGGGTTGGCGTGGGTGTTGTTGAACAGGGTAGAGGAGGTTAAAATTGGGTGACACTGCCAATCAGCGGCAAGAAGCGAGACAGTGATGCCTGCACAGACACATTTAGTGCCAGATCCCTGCAGAGCATGACTTTAATTCCCTAGTTCGTCTCGAATTCGATCCTTCGTGCCTGACTAGTTTTCTTCGGTAGCCCATTCTAGCCACACTAATGCAGGTCGGCGGCGAGGTATTGATTTTCGATTTTGGCTAAAATACTGAAGGTATCTCTGAAATTGTGGTAAAATAACCGAAAAATACTCAACACGTGAGTCAATGACACAGTCGACCTCCGCTTCGCCGTGCCTTCTCGACAAGAATTTGGGACAGGCCCGGAATAATTATTTGGATTCGTAAAGCCCAAGCCGGAACCCATTTCAGGAGCGATTGGTATTATAGTATAATTAATATTGGCGTATCTAATCCGCCATTTCTAGGCCCTTCTGCGCTTCCTCAAGAATCTCCTTCACCCGAGAGTAGAAGGTCCAATTTCCACCCCCTGTAATCTGTTGGGCCAGGGGATCAACCGTGCCTGAATGGATTGCCATACGCACTTAGCTTAATTTAGTTGACAGCGGCTACTTCGCCAATTAGTCGCTGTAAGCCGTGCTGAGCCAAAGATATTTGCCTGGGGATTTCAATCTACATCACGTGGTGTTCGGGCCGTGCTAGTCTCTGGCACGTGTATGACTATTCTTGTGGCGTGGATTGTTCATCACACATTCTCTTTGTGCGTCTTGGAAGGTGAGCTCCTGCCTCTACATATGTGAAAGTATCACATAGGGAGGAGTCTAGGGAACGCATGGTAGCGCATAAACGTTGAGATCTCGCGTGTTTCTAGGCACGATTCACGATTATAATCTGATCTCAGCTACAACCTGACAGCAAGTTATGTGCGGTTAACAGGAATGCGGGGTGTTTCATAGGAGGGAAGCTAGGGTAGGATGGGAATTAAGCATGTGAGCCGCTTTCTTCTGGTATGTGACCTGTGAATGACTTAGAAGATGCAGTTTGTAAACCTGCCTTGCATAGATGGGCGGGTAGGACACTCGCTAATGGGATACTAAGACAAATTAATGAGATCTGAGAAGTGGGGACTTGGTGAGGAGAGTTGACGGCACAGGATGCGTTTTTAGGACTGTACTTGTGCATTATGTGAATGTCAATACTGTAGGCAGCGTGTGTGTTGTGAGTGGATCTAGATGGGAAAGGGGGAATTGAAGCATACGGGCCACGTCACCTCGGGTCAACAGCAACACGTCCTTTGTTTTGCCATTAGGCGTATGAATGTTATAGGGACAAAAGTGAAAAGAGGTAAGAGATAAAATCTGAAATTAGAAAGAAGTTTCAAAGCTGCATTGCGTTCGGGAAGGGTTAACGAGGCTGCATTGTATTCGGGGTGGGGTCAACGAGGCTGAACTGTATTCGGGAACGGTTAACGAGGCTGCATTGTATTCGGGGTGGGGGTAACGAGGCTGTACTGTATTTAGGAAGGGGTCAATGAGGCTGCAAAGCTGCATTGCTTTCAGGAAGGGCTCACTGACCCGTTTTACTGGTGGCTGTGAATGATGTACGTGGATGAACGTTACGTGTTACGGGGGTAAATGCATGGTGGTGGCTGAGCGATGAAACGGCAATTTAAAATTAATTAACTCATTGAGTGAGGTCAACAGGATGACCGGTCATCTTTAAGGATGGAACGGTAACCGCGTGGTTGGTTGATGTGAATGTTGGTGATAGACTGCCGCAGATACGCCATACATCCATGTCCTCGTAGCTGCGACTGGCTGGACGGTCGCGGATCATCACTCCATGTACGAATGGGATCGTGTAGTATCCAATTACAACTACAGCCACAATGCGATCTAACAACACATACATACTGTAGATAGACAGTGGTCTGCTGAGTCAATCGTTGGCAAGCCATGCTGGTGAGGATGCTGTGTAACAACGCTGGACAAAAACACTAGGTTATGCCCTGTAAATGGGCAGATTTTGGGGGGATTGTTGAGTGAGGTGAGCTATAAATTTTGTATTATAGGATTGGCAGCGCGCAGTTTGGCCGGTACTTGCTATACATAGTGCTATGCCTTTTTTGGCTATTTTTGACGGAGATGGTGGTGGCTACTATGACAGTTTAGGCATGATTCCAGGCAATGATGTGGTGTTGCGGTGTGGCTATTACTAGAAGAGTACTGTAGACTTAACGGTATGCACGCCACCTTCTTGCTTGTTCTATAAATTCCCGACGAGACAAGGGTAGGATCGTGATCGGCCCCCGCCATGGGAAGACGATCAGGATCTCAGCCCCTGCTTACTCATGCTTAAAACCCCACCGGTGAAGAGAGGGGTTGTCAAACACCGGCAGCGGGTAACATCGGTTTGCCACCGCCATTTAATATCCGACAGAAATGCCGTGCCACAAGAATTCCTGTGACTAGGATGGCATTGTGAGTTTCGCGTGCCTGTTCGCAGCAGTTACTGTTCGCAGTTGGTGTTATGTCTTGTATGGCACGCACGTTTCTTCCCATCCCGCCTTAAGTTGTGTAAGAGGGTGTGGTGTCCAACCCAAATCTCTGGAAACCGGATTCCGGGATACGGCCCCCAAATCGTTGTTTATGCACGATGATAACCATCAACCAGCATATTTCAACTTCACAACCAACTCCAACAACTCCATATCACCATGACTGTGACATATAAGCATGCATGCATTAAAAGGGCGTGCGCGCACGCCTTTTAAATTACTCACAAAGGGTGACGCGGTGCTACGTGACAGAATACAGTGCGTGACCTGCTCAGGTGAGAAATACGATACGGTGGGTATCGTAGGAATCCGTGCAATGGAGGAGTATAGTCAGTAGTGGAGCAAGCCATAACAGCGCTGAACTTATGCACTGCATGGACGTGATATATCACTAGAGCTCGGAAATACATATCGCAGGCTTTTACGGCGCGGACTACAGTCACTAAGCTGGTTGCATGGCAAAAATAAAATCCCCTATCAAATTAAATGTTCTAAAATTCCCCCTCAGGCGATTGAATGGCGCCCTTGCGCGGCGCGGTGAGGGGTGCGAGCGCAGACTTCACGTCTGCAGAGAAGTGAATGAAGCGAGGGGTGGGAGTGACGTGTGCTGGGACCACGAGGGTGAGAGGGATGAGAGATCAGTGTAGCAATTGAGTTGAGGCGTTACAATTGAGTTGAGGCATAGCAATTGAGTAGAGTGTTACACGTATCGTCCGTCACATATACATCCTATGCCCTTTGTTAGCTTTGTTTGAAAATCTGGGATTGGACTGTGTTCTCACCTTCTCATCAACATCAGCTCGGATATCATTTCTAGCCGTTGTTGCTGGTAGACTACCCTATGTTCTGCTGGGCAGTATAGATGACAAGTGGGTGACCTGGCGAAGAAAACCACTCTTCTACCCGGGTTTGGGAAGCCGCCAACTTTTCGGCGTTGGTCATCGTGTTATTAGCATTAGAAATGTAGGCGCCAATGGCTGAAGTGCTTTGATATGGTCCTGCACTAACCAAGTAGATGTTAGCCACTATAGATTTATTTCTAGCGGAGATTTAATAAATCATGCTGTGTATGGTAGGACTTTTGAGAAACATAGGAGCTATGAGCAAAATGGGGTGTTACCTGATATACCGAGGGCTAGACCCTTTCACAGCCTCTGTAGAAGACATTATGGTTGGTTTGAAGTTTTTCGGCACACCTTAGTCTTCTGCTAAGAGGAATTGATGTTAATTATTCTAAAAACAAGGGGGGGGAGGGAAAGACTTTATAGTAGCTTCGTAGTCCTGTCTCTACTGTACTAACCTGTGTACAACAACTACATCTTCTTGGTACTAACTATAGTTACTAGATACAAGACGATTGCCACCGTTAAATATTAGTAGCTAAAAGAGTATGCAAGTCAACGTATGTTCCGTATTAGACTTTGCAATCTTCCCTGTTGTTGAGCATACATAATTAGACCGAGTATATGCAGGAGAACCTTAGCCCTGTGGCACAATTGCAAAAACATATGGTTTGAATGTGACTAGTTGATACAGTTTCCCTTGGACGACGTTGTGGGCCAGGAGTATGTTACATTGTTGTTATTATTCTGTTGGGACGGACCAAAACGATTAAAGCTCATCTCGGGTCATCCTACCATTCAAACCACAGCAGGCTGCATGCCGGGACAGGCTGCACTCTGGGACAAGCTGCACGCTGTGACATGCTGCATGCCGATGCAGCATGTAGCTACCTGCATGTCCGGGCTAGCTGCATGTCCGGGCTGGCTGCTTGCCCGACGACGAGGCGATTTCGGGTTCCTCCCGGCGTCGGAGCGTTCTCCGGGTCTAGAACTTAGGGTCACATTCCTTGCCATTTCGATGTCCTTGTAGCATCAAATCGCCCCCTCTAGGTCTAGCATGCAGCGACAGCGCCGTGCAACGAAACTTGCGCTACTATTTCGATTTCATTGCAGCGTCGAAGTGCCTTCTCTAAAATATAGCCCTACTTATATACTCTCTAATTATGAACTTAGACTATACATATATACGATTATAAGACACATTACTATAGGCAGTTCTACGCGTCGCCTTAACTTCGCCAGAATGCTTTCATTATGTATATCACTGCAGATAAAAAGGCGAATAGCCCGGTTGGCAATAGATACTATGCACAGACTACAGTGTTACTCGACCCAACAACTCAAAGCTCGTACTGCCTACGTAAAGGCGTATGGTGGGTAGGAGATGAGACGGGGATTGGAAATCGGAAAGTAATCCAAGGGTCATCGAGTCCAGGAGGTGGGGCCGATAGGGCGACATATTTCTGTAATGGTAACCGCGTGATTGATGGGTAATGGTGATACACTTTGTCTTAGATGCGCCGAGCTCAATCGATGTCCTCCTCCCAGCCCAGACTGGCTGGACGACCGCCTATCAGCACGCCACACAACCGATGGGATCGTGTGGCGTCAGGCCAGCGGCAGCCACCATCTAAGCACAGCTGAACGGCGGTGGCCCAGTCGCTCTCACTCGTTCGCATGGCATGCAGCTGCCCGTGACCAGATCACAATGCGGCGCCAGCGACTAGGTTATGGGCATGGGAAGATTTATGCGACTGCAGAGTGATGTCAGACGCGGGGACGCGGGATTTTTGCATATATGGAAATGTCGTCGAGACGGCTTGGGTTGGGCTCTGTACTACAAGCTACCTCTGAAGCTGGGATGAATGGCAATGGCTTGGAGAGGAGAGGAGAGGAGAGTCGTAGGCACACCGCTTTTCGGCCCTCGCCCGTACATTCCGTAAGCGTGTTGGTGTTTTCAGTTTTCAGGGGGTGGATGTGTACGGGGATAGGAGGGAGGCGGGAACGGGAATTGTGTAGGCGAGCCACATCCGTCATTTTTGGTCTTCAGTCCCGTACCTCTGAATTCCGCGAAGAAATGGCGTGGATATCGCTAGCCGGGCGAGACCGCTTCCGAAGTCGGGATGAATGGCACCGGGTCAGAGAGGAGAGGCTGTTTTTCTTCGGCCCCGCACTTGTTGATGATGATGTGTGGATGAATGAATGTTTACGGAGGTGTGCGATGGAAACCAAGCATCTGTGTCTTATCCGACCGGTGTGGAGGGGGTAATTTCCACCACGTCGAGTAAGACACGACCCCACCAATAATTTCAGGCGGAAGGACAACACTTGTTTCGTGTGTCTGTAGGGGATTCGTCTCATTAGGGGACCAAGGCTGAGGAACCTAGAATATTCCCCGCCTGTTTGACGACGGCGTCTGATAGGCTTTCTAACAGGCCTTCGCTGTCATTTTTAGTAGCCTCGGAGCCATA
This sequence comes from Pseudogymnoascus sp. WSF 3629, assembly GCA_001662585.1. Taxonomy (NCBI): domain Eukaryota; kingdom Fungi; phylum Ascomycota; class Leotiomycetes; order Thelebolales; family Thelebolaceae; genus Pseudogymnoascus; species Pseudogymnoascus sp. WSF 3629. Next base: position 47,453 of record KV454716.1, read on the forward strand.
TTTTAAGCGTTTCTAATACTAATCCATTAATACCCATAGGGTTAACGTATTCCACCACATGCCCGGAAATACTACATACCCGGAAATTCCACCCCATCAATCACGCGTCACCCTACAAACCAGCCTCAATGCCTCCACGCAAGAGCCCTCAGTTGGCTCAAAATGAAGGTAGAATTGCTCTAGCTATTCAAGCCTACCAAAAAGGGCAATTTCGAAGCCTGAAAGCTGCTACAGACGCATATGATGTACCTCATTCTACTGTCTATGATCGTATTAAGGGCAGAGCGACGCGACACGATATACGACCTGTACGATATAAATTGACTCAATCCGAGGAGTCAAGCCTTGAGAATTGGATATTATCGATGGATGAACGTGGCCTATCACCTCGAATTGATACTATACGACAGATGGCCAATTTACTCCTACAAAAACGTGATAATATAGGCCCTAGTTCTGACGCGTTAGTTCCTACAGTTAGTAAGAACTAGGTCTATAAGTTTATATAGCGCCATAATACTCTAAAATCACGATTCAATCGAAAATACGACTATTAGCGAGCGAAATGCGAAGATCCTGCAATTATTCGAAATTGGTTTCGACTTGTATAGAATACAAGGTCTAAATACGGTATTACAGACGATGATATATACAACTTCGATGAAACAGGCTTTCAAATGGGAGTAATTGCAACTACGCGAGTAGTTATAGGATCAGAAAGAAGAGCTAGAAGGCTAGTTACCTTACAACTAGGAAATCGCGAATGGGTTATAGTTATTAAGTGTATTTGTGCACGCGGTTAGAGTTTACCTCCTATGGTAATATTCCAAGGCAAATTACATCAATCAACCTGGTACTCTGAGCAATTACCTCCTAATTGGACAATTAGGGTCAGTGATAATGGATGGACAAACGATTCTCTTGGCTTATCCTAGCTTATAGAGGTATTTGAAAAGCATACAAAACACCGTACAACTGGAAAATATCGACTATTAATACTCGATGGCCATGGGAGTCACAATACTCTAGAATTCGACTTATTCTGTTCTGAGCACTCGATTATTACGCTCTGTATGCCACCACATTCATCACATCTTTTACAACCACTTGATGTGGCTTGTTTTGCAGCTGCAAAACGGGTATACGGACAGCGAGTTAAGAACTATATACGAGTAGGTCTCAATCATATCGATAAACCTGATTTCCTTACAACTTATTACAAAACTCGAGAAGAGACGATAAATCCGAGTAATATCCAGAGTGGATTCGTAGCTAGTGGCCTTATTCCTTATAATCCTGATCGTGTACTCGAAAAGTTCCTTGTTACAATACGTACTCCTACTCTACCAATCCAGCCACAATTCTCAAGTCCATGGAATCCTGAGACGCCTCATAATATTCGCGAATTAGAGCGTCAAGCAAAGGTAATTCAGGGTTATATTCAACGCCATACACAGAGCCCTCCTAGTCCTACAGACCTTGCGTTCAATCAATTGATCAAGGGCTGTCAGATGGCGATGCATAGTGCAGTGCTTCTTACAGAAGAGAATAGGCAATTGAGGTCTGAGAACGAGAGACAGAAGAAGAAAAAGACAAAGCGTAGGGCATATATAGCTACAGGAGGAGTTCTTACAGTTCAGGAGGGCTTGAATCAATCGCAATTAGTTGATACAGGTCCTATAGAGGCTCATGCAGATGATCCGCAAAAGCCACGAATACGCGCACCACGTACATGTAGTATATGTAGATCACTTGATCATACTGCTCGTACATGTCCAAACAAGGTTAGTTTGGATTAGAATAGGATAATAGAGGATATATTAATTGATTGTGGTGTAATTGCTATGTGATAATACAAGGTAGGGTGGAATTTCCGGGTATGTAGTATTTCCGGGCATGTGGTGGAATACGTTAATCGGATAGCATTTTTAAAAATTGCCGATTAGCTGGCTTAGCGATCTTGGCGTCAATGGGGTTCCTGCCATTGTCATCCGTCATCTGGGCTTGCATGCGAGACAAAATGATATATGTAAGGGATGGATTTTGGAATCTTCGAGCGGCCTGGCCCAACTTCTCAACTGATTCGCCCAACACCCCGTCGCCACGACCGCACGCTCTAATATATCGTATGGGCATCCGAAATCTCTCACCGAGCGTGTTGTGGGGTAGCCCGCAATGAACGGCGGTGTAAGATGCCCATTTCCTGTTCCGGTCGTGACTGGCTTGACCACCATGTCCGTGATTCGGGTAGGACCCCATTGGCCATGTGTGGGTCTCTCACAGACATTACTAGAAGTGAGAAGCCGGACTTATGGGCTTCTACGGCATGGAATGCCTACTGCCTACTACCTACTGCCTAATATCGCGCTGTTGGTTTTATAAAAATAGCTTTTATTTATAAGATTTCATACTTCTGCTCTATATACTATGTACCTACATAGTACATACAGTACTAGGTGGTGTCGATCCAACTGTTAGTACAGTAAAAGGTGCTGATGGCCCAGTAGCGTTAAACGGGAGTTTCAGTGTACGTACGTTGTACTTGGTGATATGCCTGTCGATTTGCCGCCTCGTTTGTATAGTATGGTTACCAAGCAATCCTAGCTCTTTCAAGTGGCTAACGGCGAAAAGTCAGAAGTAGACCTTTGTACATTATACCTAAAGATTTCAGTCGCTGCTGAACAACGGGACCCTACAACATCCTACTTTTCAGTTGGCCCCCCCGCGAGGATCTAATGATGTGAATTTAAAATGCTTTTTTCTTGGTCCCCCCGCGAGGATCTAATGACATGAATTTTTTAAATGCTTTTTTATTGGTTTACTCGAATAGGGGGGTGCGGGTATCACCCGCCCGCCACTTCCTGTTTGCAACAAAGCTGACAGCTTAAATCGGGTCCTCCGGCGTAGACTAAATTTTTTAACATAGCCCATTTATTTTTAAAAAAATATACGATCCCTAAACTACTCACCGAGATAGCGTGTACGTAGTAAAAATACAATTTTATTCCTGAGTTCTAAAAATCTATCTAAACAAAGCAGCAATGAGTTGGGTGTTCCATGTATTCGTTATCTGGGTATCGCTTGTGCCTTTTGTTAGCATTGTTAGAAAGCCGTGGGCGAAGCTGTGTGCTCACCTTCTTGGTGTCGCTTGGGATGTCATTTCTTATAACGCGGCACCATGTTTTGTCGCATAGCATAGACAGAGAATGGTTGATCTGGCGACGACAAACACTCTTCAAGGCGGGCTTGACTTGTCTTCGGCTTTTTTTCCTTTGTTGATTTTCCGTTGGCGACCATGATGCCAATGGCTGATTTGCTCTCATATGGTCGAGCACTATCCAACCAGACGTCAGTTTCTGTAATTTCAATACTAGTAAAAGGTTCAACGAATCTTGTCTTGTATAGTAGGACATTTGGGAAGGGAGAGAGGGTAACAAATAAAACGAGATTCTACCTGATATACCGAGAGTCAGACTCTTTTACAGCGTCCGTCGAAGACATTGTAGTTCGTTATAAAGATGAGAGCGGGTCAAAGTTTGTCGATATACCGAAGTCTTGTGCTGTAAGGTGTTTGAGTTGCTTGAGTACACGATCAAAAGGTAGAGGGAGGGAACGATTTTATATATACTACTTGGTCAATGGTAAAGGGCCAGCATACTTCATCGTGTGAGTTATGGCCCATGGTGAGCATGCGTCGTGTTGGCGGCACGGTCACACCGCCGTGGCGGTTCGCAACGAGCCAGACCTACAGTATGTGCACTAGATGTCAATCCTAGTGCATCTACTACCCATTTGATACAATAATCTACATAGACTCAGGATATCCGCATCGTGCCAAAGGCAAGAAGGCATTCTCATTCCGTGCCTCTTGGGATGTCAGGGTCCAGCCCAAGACCCAAACGGGTTAGTTGAAAGATCCGGGGATGAATGCCCAAATGGGTTAGTTGAAAGGTCCGGAGACGCATGCGCGGACCTACAGCGAGGATGGAGGCACACAGGTCACATATCACGCAGGAGTAAGAGGTCGAGGCTTTTTTACTGGCCAAGGCGGGGACTGTAAGAGATCGAGGCTGGTCAAGGCAGAGATTGGGGTACCTTGTCACCCAGTAAAACCACCTACGCGGTTGGAACAATAAACAATGCACTATTGGCTTCCCGGATCTGTGGATGCACACATATGCCACATCACCTGCCCGATGCGAACATAGGCATTCTCGGGACGCATTATCCGTGAGGCACATACATAGGTATGGATAATAGGTACTCATGAATCGGGGCTATGCAGATTTACTGCCCCGAGGCACTAGCGTTAGTGCCGCGTCTGGGATGGGAATCATATGAGACAATCAAACAATCCCATCTCTGGCCATGCTTGCCCAGTGTTATACATGTTACTCCTACGGAAAACTCTCACATTGAAATGCCATTACTAGAGCAGACAGACACTGTTGCCTAACGCCGAACACCCCTGCTTACCGGTCGGCAGATGCTCTTTTCCGCCACTCACAGTTACTTTCCCCTCGCTCTTGCCCTTTCTGGTCTAAACAAGCATGAAGCAATCCGTATGTAAATTTTCTAACAACCCAATCCCCAAATATGTACATCTGTCCTCCCAACTCCCCTCCCTAGAACCCCCTCCCACTCCTCTTCACCACCGGCCTCCTCACAGCCCCCCTCTGCGCAACCTTCTTCACCACCACGCCCTCCGTCCTTGCCTCGCCCCTCCCCTTCTCCCTCTCCAACCGCTCATCCTCATTCTTCTTATCCTCCGCCATCTGCGTCTCAATCTCCATCTTGCGATTGAACTCCACCTCCGTCACCCGCTTCTCGCGCGCCGAGTACCCCTTCTCCTTCACGCTGTAGAACACACCACCCAGCTCAGCCAGCCACTTCGGATCTACAGACGTCACAGTGGACATGTACTCCTTCGACGTCAAGATCAGCTCGTGATACACCACGTAATCCGGCAAGTATCCCAGCCCATATAGCGCGCTCGTCGGGTGCAGCTGGATCGCCACGCTCGTGCGCAGATTCACATACTCCCCAATCCCCTTCACCTTCGCCGCCTGATGATAATACCCCGAGCAAATACACTTTCGAATAACATCCCAATCGGTCCCACAGCTCACCATAGTCATCTTCTGCATCTTCATGATATCCCCAATCTGCTCCCTGATCTCTTTAGCGCGGCGCAGCGACTTCGGGTGCAGGAAGTGCCGCGTGCACCACGCGTCGCTGTAGCCGTTGCTCTTCCACTGCGAGTACACGTGGAGGTACGTGAGGTGGTCGGACTCGGGGACGAAGAACTTCTCGCGCGCGGCGTCGGATTCTTCTTGTCGCTCTTTGGGGCGGTAGAAGATGGAGGGGACGGAGAGCATGGAGACTATGGTGAGCATTTCTTCGCTGCAGCCGTATTCTTCGGATGTGATGAGGAGTTTGGCGAGGGAGGGGTCCATGGGGAAGGGTGTCATCTTCAGGCCGACGTCCGTGAGGTCGCCGATGTTGTTCAGCGCGCCGAGGGCCCAGAGGTCGAAGAGCGATGTGGTAATGGTATCCTGCGGCGGCGGATCCATGAAGTCGAAATCGAGCAAGTCTTTGACGCCGAGGGATTTGAGGAGGAGAACGGTGTTGCTGAGGTTCGTGCGCTGGATTTCCGGAATAGTCTGGATGTACAACTCGTCTTTGTATGCGGCTTCGGTGAAGAGACGGAATGCCTTTCCTGGACCGGTACGGCCTGCGCGTCCAGACCGCTGAGATGCGTTGGCTTGCGATATGGGTGTGATCTGGAGGGTATCCATGCCCATTCTCGGATTGTAGACTTTGAGCTTGGAGTATCCGGCATCCACGACATACATAATACCGTCGACTGTCAAACTCGTCTCAGCGATGTTAGTCGCAACAATGACCTTCCTTACGCCAGGCGCAGCTCGATCGAAAATCTTGGCCTGCAGATCTGCGGGCATTTGACTGTAAATCGGCAGGATGCTGAGCTTGGGAGGGTCATTGAGCGCGTTCAAACGGTCTTGGATAAGTTCACAGGTGCACTCGATATCCTCCTGTCCAGTCATGAACACCAAGATATCGCCTGCGCCCATTGAAACATGGATAGCAAGAACTTGCTGCACCGCCTGGTCGACATAATCCTCAACCGGAGAGCGATGAAACATGACATCCACAGGGAACGTTCTGCCGGGGATGAAAAACTCCGGCGCTCCACCATAAAAGTCGGAGAAGCGCTTCGAGTTCATAGTGGCTGATGTGACGATCAGCTTCAAGTCTCGTCGGCGCGCCAGGACCTTCTTGAAAAGACCCATGAGGACATCGGTGTTGAGAGCCCGCTCGTGGGCCTCGTCCATGATAACACAGGAATACCTGTCGAGATCTGGCTCATTGAGAGACTCGCGCAGCAAGACACCGTCTGTCATATACTTGATAACCGTCTCCTTGCTTGTGCAATCCTCGAAACGGATAGCATACCCAACCGTGCTGCCAAGTTTGCATTCCATCTCCTCGCTCACACGCTTCGCCACACTCATCGCCGCCACACGACGCGGCTGTGTGCACCCAATCATACCCCTCTTCCCATACCCATCCTCGTAAAGGAACTGCGTCAACTGGGTCGTCTTTCCAGACCCCGTCTCTCCCACCACAATAACAACCTGATTATCCCTTATAACCCTCAGCAGATCCTCCCTCACCGCAAATGCAGGCAGATACTCCCTCTGCTCCCTCAACGTCTTGCTCTGACTGAAGTTACTCGCCCCCTCACTCTTCTTCGCCATATGCTCCGCAAACTTGCTATCCCCCTTCCCCCCCCCCTCCTCCCCCGGCGCCGGCGCCGCACTATCCCCCTCATCCTCCTTAACCCCCATCAGATTCCCCAACGCCGTGCCCGCCATATTCGTCGCCTCCTGCGCCTGCTTCTGCCTCTCCTTCTGCTGTCTCCGCTCCTTCACCACCCTACTCCCCTTCCGACTAAACACAGCCATATCACTCTGATTATCCCTAATCGCCGGCACCGGATCAACCTGCTTCGTAAACACCGTCCTCCCATCCAAAAACGGCGGCCTCAGATCATGAATCAGCAAATGCACCCTGGTCTGCTCCTCATCGTCCTCGAAATCATCCCCAAAATCCCTCCGCTGCGCCACCCCAGACGTCAACATCCGATTCGTCTCCCACGCGTCCACATCCCGCTGCTTCTGCGCCGCCCGCGCAGTAACCCGCTTCGCAGTCTTCTTCTCCACCAGCGCAGCCTCCTTCTGTCGGTCCTCCCACGAGGTATCGTACGAGCCGAAGGGATTATGCATTTCGTCGCCGAACACGTGGCCGCTCTCGTCGCCGGCGTACCAGTCGCGGTCGAGGGCATTCGAGTCCTCGATGTCGACGGCGGGTTCGGGGCCGTCGAACTCATGCTGCTTTGGCGTACCGGGGTATTGGGATTGTCCGCGAGGTGTGGAGGCGCGGGAGGAGGGGGCGAAGCGGCTTTGAGAGCGGGAGGGGGCTTGGGATTGGGAGCGGGGAGGGGCGAGGGATTGGGAGCGCGAGGTTGGGCGGGAGGGGATGGCGAAGCGGTCGTCGTTGCGGAGGGGGTTGAAGTCTATCTTCCGCCTCTTGGGGCTTTGGAAGCCATCTTCTCCTGCCATGATTGCCGGCTAACTATTCAAGGAAAGAGTGGAAGGCGCGGTGTTGTCTTGCGTAGCTCGTAGGTAGCTTCGTGAGTTTAAATCCAGCAAGGCCAACGTCAAAATATACGGTCGCGCCGCCGCCGTCGTCTCCACCACACAGAACGACACCCGCACGGACCAGCCGCAAAATAATCCGCGCTAAGATTAGATAACACTAGCGTATAAATTTCCAAATAATCGTACAGTGAGAAAAAAGTTGCCCTCACCGACCTAGCTGGGAACCTCTCAAACAACTTTAGCACAACTTCGTTAACATAAATCGAAGATGTCTATGGTCACAGCGACGGCGTGGGTGCCGCGGGGCTTCGCGGCGCCGTTCCCCACGAAATACGAGTTCGACGAGGCGGAGTTCGATCGCATCGCCAAGCTGGCGAAATTACAGCTCGATGACGCGCAGGAGGATCTAGAGGAGGCTGAGGAGGCCGCGCGGGCTGGGGGTGATGCGGAGAGTGATTCCGACTCGGATATTGAGGATGCGACTGGAGGGGCTAAGGTGAAATCAAAGGGGTGAGTTTATTCGGTGGTGTGGGGGGATCTTTTACAGTGTACGGATTTTGGGTTCTAACAGTTCACAGCGACGAAGACGATGACCTCGCCGAATACGACCTCGAGCACTACGACTCGGACGTCGCCAAAGACACCGAAGGCGAAGGCATGGGCATGTTCGGCAACGTCAAATCCCTCGCGTACCACGAATCTAACGCCGACGACCCCTACATCACCATGAAAGAGAACGACGAGGACGACGAGGACCGCGAAGAGCTCCAGATCCTCGCAACAGACAACATGGTCCTCGCCGCCAAAGTGGAGGACGAGGTAGCGCATCTAGAGGTATACGTGTACGAAGACTCGGCAGATAACCTCTACGTCCACCACGACATCATGCTCCCCGCCATCCCCCTCTGCCTCGAATGGCTCGACCTCCCCGTCGGCAAGACCTCGGCGGCCCGGGACGCCCGCGCCAACTTCGTCGCCGTCGGCACCTTCGAACCGGACATTGAAATCTGGGACCTCGACACGGTAGACTGCATGTACCCCAACGCGATCCTGGGCCAAGGCGGACTGGACGACACCGGCGCCCCCCCGGCCGACGGCACCCAGAAGAAGAAAAAGCGCAAGAAGTCCAACAAGCCCAACTCCGACTACCACGTCGACGCCGTCCTCTCTCTCGCCGCGAACCGCCACCACCGCAACCTCCTCGCCTCCTCCTCCGCAGACAAGACCGTCAAGCTATGGGACCTGTACACCACCTCCTGCGCGAAGTCGTACGCGCACCACACGGACAAGGTATGCACACTAGCCTGGCACCCGAAGGAATCCACCATCCTCCTCTCCGGCTCCTACGACCGCACCGTCGTAGCGGCTGACATGCGCGCCCCCGACGCCACAGTGCCGAGGTGGGGCGTGGAGAGCGATGTCGAGACCGTGAGGTGGGATCCGCATGATGGGAATTACTTCTACATCTCCACCGAGGCGGGAGTGATCCACTACCACGACGTGCGCGCCGCGCCTTCTGACCCCTCGAAAACCAAACCCGTCTGGACGCTACACGCGCACGACGAGTCCGTGTCAGCTTTCGACATCAACCCCGTGATCCCCGGCTTCATGGCGACCGGGTCCACGGACCGGACCGTGAAACTGTGGAACATCCAAGCTTCCGGCCCAACTATGGTAGTGAGTCGCAACCTGGAAGTCGGGAAGGTCTTCTCGACTGTCTTCGCGCCGGATGAGGAGGTGGGGTTTAGATTGGCGGTTGCGGGGAGTAAGGGGAGCGTGCATATTTGGGATACGAGCACGAATGCGGCGGTGAGGAAGGCGTTTGCGACGAGGATGAAGCCGGTGGAGGGGGAGGTGAGGGAGAGGTTGGTGGGGGTTAGGGATGATGAGGAGGAGAGTAGTGATGAGGAGGAGGAAGGGGAGGGGGGGAAGAAGGATGGAGAGCAGGGGTGGGAGAGCATGGATGAGGATTGAGGGGTCTGCCGTGATGGGTGTCGGTAGTGGGAGTCTGGGGAAAGGGCGGGGGGGGGACGATGATGCGATCCGGGGATGATGGGGGGTTGTTGACACATGTCTGTCTATCCGCATCATCGGAGTCGCGTGCAAAAGTGCGGGGTGGGTAGAAGAGTACTATATGTCGAAGCACCTGTCAAAGCACCTCGGTGGTAGCGTGCGCGCGATATAGGGTCGGGATAGTGATGTGTATGGGCGTCTGAAATAGATAGCCCCGAGCCGTCGGGTTGTAGGCCCGGGACGGCACGGAGGGGGGAATGATAGATACTTTGTTCTTTTTTTCATCACTTGACGACTTACATGATATGATTTTGAGGAGTGGTTGTATTGGGTAGTTTGGGTATTTTGGTATTTGCCGTCTTTTTGAGACGGATGGGAGAGTGACGGTGTTATTATCGACTACAGTGGTGACGGTCTTATTATCGACTGTTATGGTGTTCCCGTGACTGGGGATAATCGGCGTTATTAGCCTCCATGACCGAGAACGGACCGTGTGCGCATCCTCCAGCTCGCGCGGTGTAACCACGATTCAACCACCTGGACGAACGGCTGTATGTACCCTTCCTTCATCCCACACCACACATACTGTACTCACATAGTAATCCCTTCCTTCCCGTAGTACACTTCTCCTTCCCTCTCCCTGGTGTACGACCAACAAAGCTTCCAATACTATACAGCAGTACAAGCACGTCCAACGCAGCGGATGCAGGAACAGCGCGATAGTTGCCAGGTATGTTGGCTTGACAGCAACGTCCCCCCCGCCCGCCCACACCAAATCGCCGGCACCAACCCAACAGGCCCAACACCACCAGCGGCCACCTCGACTGACAGCTGCATCAGTCTCCATCACATTTCACAGTTCACGCAGCATCTCATCGCCTGCATGCGGCCGCATAACCTCACCCCGCCCGTCCGTCCGTCCGTCGTTGAGGTACCGTACTGTAGCCACCACCGCCCCCTCCCTTCCCGCCGAAACAGAAACAGACTAAAACCGCATGAACATGAAACCCCAAACGCCTGTCGTCAAGCCAATCATGTCCTTCCTCTTTGAGCCGGGCCTTGTCGCGGGGTTAGACGGTGCGAGGGATGAGAGGGGGGTGTTTCGAGGGCCCGGGGGGGGGGTGTGATTGGATGGATGGGGGAGGGATGGTGCGTGGGTGGTGGTGGCTAGAACTGGGTGATCCTGGTGAGTGGAGAGAAGGATGGAGGGCTAGAGGGGATGTTAGTGTGGGTGAGACGGCCGGAAAAACTCATCGGACTGTGTTGATCTGGTCGGCGCATTGATTCTGGAAGTGAGGTCTGTGCTACGATGGGACCTGTGTGCAGGAATGGAGCCCGTCCAGTCCAGCATGTCGATCCGTCGGAGGGAGTGGGACAAGCGAGAGAACGGGCGAGAGGACGAGAAAGTTCGTTCGTTCGTGGTAGGCGGGTCAGGGTCCTTCACTCAACCATGGTTCGCGCTCCCGATTATTCCTGTTCCTGTTCCCGTAGCCCTATTTTTTCCTGTTCCTGTTCCTGTTCCTGAAGAAAAGAAGTAAAAAAGTAAAAAAAGAATCGGGTCGCGACGAGTCATTCGATCCGTCTCGGAACCAAACGATCTGATCTGATCCAGCCGACAGACAGGGCGAAACAGAATCCACAGACGTGGGCGAGAACGGATGATGGACATGGAACAGAACAGTGGTCCCACTGCTACTGAGGGTAAATACAGTCAAGAGACGTGTGTGTTTTTTGATGCTTCGGCCAATCGGGGGGGGGGGAGGGAGAAAAGAAACTCGGCGCCGATCTCTAACGGAGAAGAAAGGGTACTTGTACTTGGTGTTCTGGCTGTGGAGGATGTATTAGGGCCGGGCTGGAGTGGATGGGATGTCTTGAAGCCGTGAGGTAAAGTGGCAACAGCCAACAAGAGAGAAGGCTACAGGTGTTTCCCCGAGGCGTTTTTTTTTCAAGCGGCACAAAAGCGCGTGGTCGTGGCGCGTAGAGTGTGGCTTTTGGTGCGCCTGGTGAGGACAGGGCGTATGTGACGATGGCGATGGCGATGGCTGAGATGAATAATGGGCGGTGGTGTGTTGTACAAGATGAGGTTTGTAATGTCTGATCAGCTTGTCGCGCGCTTCTTTTGATCAGCTTCTCAGTCAGTCAAGATTCTTCCAGCCTCTTCTTCTTACTGTTTGTGTGGTGGGACACAGACAAGTGAGAAACAGAAACAGAAGAGAAGACACACATACTAGAACTCACACAGAACTCATCCAGATCACACAGAAACATCCCAAAAATACCTGCGACATGTACCCACTGTACATCCAACAAGTACTCCATTAGCGGGTCGCTTGAGCGTTTTGAACGTGTTGCCTGCAAGGTTGTGTGTGGATTGTTAGAGGGGGGTACTTACACTCTGTCCAGCATATACATACACTAACAAGGTACCACCGTCTTAGAGCTACAAGTCAACCAACGACGTGTGGATGCCCCCAGTCATTTTCCCCTCCCACCCTCGTCAACTCAACTCTCTCGATCACACACACACACAGAACCCACGCACCACCACCTCACACTCACTACCACCACACAGACTCACACGCACACACTCACACACACCTTCCTTTTCCTCCCCTCCCCTCCCCTTCCCTCCCATCTTTGTTTCTTCTTCTTCCCTTCCCCCCCCCATGTCTCCCGCATCTGTGCAACGAAACGTTTCTTCCCTTCTTTGATCATTCTCTACTTTCCCATTTATCCGTCGCAGGTCGAAAAATCATACAGTACACATACATCGTCGTCCATAACGAACGCCCTTCATTAAGAAAAGATCGATCTATCGAACAACTTGGACTTGACTTCGCAGGGGAAACAATATCAACATCTGTTCGCTCCTTACAGGACTGACTATACTGTTCCACCAACAACCAGCTCACTACGAGTACCACAACACCATACAACAACACATCTTGATCAGATTCATCACGCGCTGGACTGTGTCTGCGCGTCTACAACAATAAGATACAACTTCTACAACAAGGACAAGAACAAGAACAGGAACAAGCCGAAAGAAACGAACGAACTATCCCGTTCCCACAGTCGAACCACCGACCACACATACCACCTTCCACAACATCCCCCCTCGCATCCCAACAATGGCCCTCTCCCGCGCCTTCACCACCCGCAAAGGGTCCAAATCGCAAAACACCGCGCCCATCCCCTCCCGCAGCCTGACAACCAAACACTCCTTCTCGGCAGGCACAATCCGCAACAAGATCTCCGCCCCCATGGAGCTCATCTCAACCACAAACATGATCTCCTACAACGCCCCCGACCTCTTCCCCATCGCCACATCCCCCGTCTCCTCCGGCGACGAGTCGGAGGTCCCTTCTATGTCGCACTCCACCTCTACCACCCCCGATTCCTCTGTTCGCGGTTCGGGATCGAGTAGTACCACGCCTATTTCGCCGTCACCGAATCACTTGTCTTCGTACTTCGATAATGCGAATAACAAGCAGCCTACCCACACCATCAGCGCATCAACCGATAGCACCGCGCCTTCCATCCCCCAGCGCGCAATGTCCCACACCAAGAAATCCCATGAGATCCTCTCGCGCCAGCGCTCCACTCGTCAATCATCGCAGAACTCTCACTCCTCAACCACAACCACAACATCAACCCGCAAACCATCCATCTCGCACCCCCGCAGCAGCCTCGACTTCTTCAGCCCCTCCGCGCCGGCATTCGACAGCACAGCGAACCCATTCACCAACGAACTAGCGCAGGTGCGTGAGTTGGCTGAGGAGTACTCAGGTGGTGCGAGCAGGCGCGCGTTGAGCGAGGAGGAGGAGGATTTGTATAGGAGGGGGTTGTGCAAGTTTAGCGCTGAGGAGTATGTGGAGGAGATTAGGGGGTTGTATTGTGAGATGATTGGGATGCCGGTGCCGGTGCAGCAGAGTTCGTCGATGATGTGGATTTAACCCCCATGTGTCTTGTCATTCCGTGCGAACTGGTTTCGTTTGGGGTGGTGAGCCGTGGGTGGGGAGGTTCACAGGGGAGGGTTTTCATTGTACATACTTTGGGTTGGGCTGGCGTCGCATATCGCATTCGAGGGTCATTGCGGATGGAGTTCAGAACGGTTGCATTTTTCTGCCTTGAGAGACAGGCAGTGGGGGGGAGTTTATTGCTACCACACGGATGGGAGGCTCACTCGATGGGGGGCTTACTGACTTACTTTCTTTATACCAGCCACATTTCTTTTTTTTTGCGGGCAACACTCTTTTCGCTTATAGATGGAGAGGCAGAGGTGGAGGTTGTGGTGGAAGTTGAGGATGTGGTGGTTGATATGGTGGAGATGTTGAGGTGGAGGTGGAGAGCTGGATGTGGTAGATAAGGGGTGTGGGTGTTTTGTTCGAGTACTACTAGCTTCTGCTGTTCGAGTACTCCTGGCTGGCTTTTTTGCTGCGATTATGAAAGGTGGGAGGGGGAGATGAAAATTATGGATGGATGGATGGATGAAATGAGGGTGAGGATGAGGATGAGGATGAATACCATCGATACTATGATAGCTTAGCTCGAGAAGAGAGAGAGAGAGCTGGAATGAAATGGGATGCTTGGCATTTATTTAGGCTTTGTGTGTGTGTGTGTGAGAATCGTACGTGTGAGACATGCTGTTATCCAACTAATCCAACTGAGAAATAATAGTCACCTGACCCCACCATCCAACACTGCCCGCCTAGAATAAAATAAGTAACTCAACAGTGCCTGCCTAGAATATGATATGATACTTCAAATCCGCCAAAAAACAGCTGTCGGCTTAAATACTACACTACATGCCTACATCACAACGTTTTCTCCCCATCTCTACTGAAGATATCCATACCAAGTCATGGAGCACATGTTCGGCCCCCCCTTCGTCGACGTACGGACCCCCCCCCCCTCACTCATAGACTAACCATATTAACATAATCCCCAGCCAGCTAGCAAAGACAACAATACCGTCTTCCCCCTCGACGGCCAAGACTTCTCCAAAGTCCCAGATGAGGTCATCCTTGCGCTCTTCTCCACCGCCCCCATCCTCCACCGCTTCGGCGGCACCCAAATCGTGCGCCTCTCCCGCTCTCTCGCCATGAAGGGGGGGTCTAGCGTCTACCCCGCCGAAGCACGGGCTATGGACTTAGCGCGCGAGAAGACGCAGATCCGCTTACCGGGTGTGCATCGCGTCATCCCCGGTAAGCCCGACGATGGGTTTTTCGGGGAGAGATGCTATATCGTTATGGACTACATCGATGGCGAGGGGTTGGATGTATGCTGGTCGGGTCTCGATACTACTAAGCGCGCCGACGTCGCCGACCAAATCGCCTCCATGATCACGGAGATGGGGAATCTCACACTTCCGCCCGTCCCTAGACCGATAGGGGGGCGAGACGGTGGATGGGCCCGAGGTTTTCCGACTACGGCGCCGCGAGCTGCGAGACGGTGAAGGAGATGGAGGGGTGGTTTAATCATAAACTCGATATCTGTAATACCTACCGGCAATCTCTCCCTAACACGCCGCGGTTTGTGTTTAGGGATGATGAGTTGGTGTTGACGCATCAGGATATCGCGCCGAGGAATGTTATTCTTGATAAAGAGGGGAAGGCGTGGTTGGTTGATTGGGCGTTTGCGGGGGCGTATCCGAGGGGGTTTGAGAGGGTGGCGATGGTGGGACAGTGTGAATACGAGTATCCGGAATTTTCTAGGGAGGTGTGTGAGAGGATTACAAGTTATCCGGTGGTGGAGATGCAGAGATTGTCGATTGGGTATGGGCTTACTACTGCGGCGTTGGCGTAGGGTATAGATAGATAGCGTATGTATAGGTGGGGATTATGTGTGTAAAGCGAGGGTGTCTGTTGTTATTTCGTCGTGCTACAGAGTTTAATACAAGAGGGGAGATGGAGGTGGTTGGGGGCGAGTGGGTATGGATGGGATGATGGATGTGATAACTTTAATTTAGAAAGTGGGTCGGATATCCGCGGAAAGCTTATATGGTATGGCATGATAACCCCTTTCCCCACAGAAGCTAATTAAGGCAGTTAAACGCCAGATACACATGACACCTCTCCTGAAATACCAGCCAGCATTCACCTCCCACCTCCCACCCTCTTCCGACTTTGTCCCCTCCCCCTCCCTACTCCTCTAGCCATCTCAGCTTCCGCCTTCACCACCCCCTCACACGCCACCAGCACCCTAACCGCATGCTCATACTCACACCCCCCCTCATAAACCCTCCACTCCCACTCCGCCAACCTCTCCCTCCCCCTTCCCCCCCACACCCTCTTCAGCGCCAAAAGCGGCGCCACCTTCCTCGCCACCCTCCCCGCCCTCCCCCCCCCACAAATCTCCCCAATATCCTCCTGCATCTTATCCAACCTCCTCGCTATCCCCTGCACCCCCATCCCCGCCGGCGCCTCGAAGCCCCAGAACCCCTCGATCAGCTGGTCTAGCCCAGGCGCGTACATCGTCTTTAGTAAGCCCCATTGTGCTGAGGCGGTCTTCTCGTAGATGATTAGCGATAGTGGCGAGGGGGCGCAGTGGCTGAAGATTAGTTCGGATGCCCAGCTATCTTGCATGCGCTTCTTTTTGCGTAGCACTCGAGCCTCACGGGTCTCGTCTACGGCGACGGCGGGGGGGGGGGTTCATCGCTGGCTTCTTCTTCTTTTTCTTCTTCTTCTTCCGTGGAGGGCGGAGGGGGGGAGACCGCGTCCCAGAGATCGCGGGAGCGGAGGAGGATTTCTATCTGTTTACGCCAGGTGCGGTAGTTGGGGCCGGTGAGGAGCGGGATGCGCGCCATCGTGTGCGGTGTGAAGGCGGGGTATGGCTTTGGGATGGGCTTGGGATGGGCTTAGGATGGGTGATGAGGGTGAGGGCGCGGGTCTGGATGGCTTCCTAGGCGCCGGGGGGTGCTTGTGGTGTAGCTAGGGTCTAGGCTAATATTTTAGAGGTCTAGATTTAGTGGTGATGGGCTTAAGTGAGAAACTAGAGGGGGGGAGTCCTGTCTTGCTACTACGGATTAGGCGCATGATCACGTGTGCATATATGTTCTAGCTAAATCACCAACTCATGGTAGCTTTCTATGTAATTTCTATATAAAGATACTTATGCTTAGTTTCTTCTCTACTATTTAATAATAGTTGATAATTATAATTATAAAGCTTATATTCCTCTATCTCTATCTCTTATGCCCTCTTCTTAAACCTCTTACTATGTTAAGGTAATGCCCTAATAAACTTAATAATGTTATGTAGCTTACTAATAGGTCCTTATTAGCACTAGTAGTAGAGATCTACTTCTTGTTAACTAAGTAGCTTATAGGCTTTAGACTATAATTTAAATAAATTAGCATCTTTACTAAAGAGAAATGCTTAAGTAATAAGGTTAAGTATATGCCTATAGTAATGCATCTAGTAAGCCTTAATATCTTATAGTTCCATTAAGGGATTAAGTTATAAATAGAAAGCCTAAGGTAAGAGTTATTATTTAATGCATTGTTATAGATAACTATGCTAACTTTGTTAATAATTCCCTAGCTACTAATAACATTAATGAGGGTTACTACTAGGTTTTTACTACTATAGGCTCCTAACTACTACTATAGAGCTAAGAGCTAAGTCTGTTAGCATTTATAGTTATTAATAAAGTAAGTAATAATAGCCATTATTACATGCTAGTTTAAAGAGGTCTAAAGATTAAAACTTAAGTATATCTTTATTAATGCTAACTCTAGCTCTTATATAATAACAACCTTCTTTGCCTAGTATAGTTTATATAGGTTAGTTTATTATGTTATCTTACTATAAGGTACTTAGTCTACTAATTAGGCATTAAACTAGTAAAGGAGCTCTTTAAAGTATTAGTTATTAAAGATTAAGAAGGGTAGGTTAGCATTAATAATTAAGCTAACTATTAACTCTCTAATAGACTAAACCTTACTCTTAATAATAGTAGATTGTTTAAGGCAAGGGCATTTTATAGAGGCATCTTGTTAAAGATGAAGAACTACTAGGACATTAGCTTTATTAGCCATTAGGCTTAATTAGGTGATCCTATAGGTTCTAAATGGGTTAGTAGAGTACTTAGAGTAATAGAAAACATACTTACTTCTAAAGATGCTCTATTGCTAATGTTATAGTAGTAATAGCAAAGAACTCTAGCTAGTTATAGTAGGCATAATAGCTATAGTACTAATATTGTAATGAGTATAGGTAGAGTGCCAGAACGCGTAGTCGTATTTTTTGAAAACTAAACTCTGCTCCCTTGCTATTAGGAGAGATACGGTCTATATAGTAGGACGTCAGCACTGATACGCTGGCGTATTCGTGGCGTACCGCAATTGGTAGATTCTTATACCTCCTATCTTAGCCTTGGCAACGCCCCTGAAACGATAGAGAGTCGGGGCCGACCTATGACAGGCCCGACCGTAGCTTTGGCTGGTGCGGCACGCATCACGTGCCCCACCAGCCCCAAAACGCCAACGCCAAACGCCAGGCCCTTTGGGCAGCTCAACCCCGCGCCCCCCACCGAGACGCAGTCGAGCTGCCAACGAACCCCCAACCTCACACTCTGCCTACCCCCCTGGCACCCGTGACAAATATAGGCTAATTAGCTTGTTAACTTAATCTAATTTAATAAGGAATTTACTATAATGCTAAATCTAGCTCTTTCTACCCTTAGAGCCTCTCTTAGAAAGTTGTGATTTAAGTATAAAGTAGTAGGGACTATAAATGACCTTATAAAGGTCCTTAATTGTTAGGTTATTAGGTAGGGTAGCAATTAATGCCTCTTTAAGTTGCTTAGCCACAGGCTTTAGTTAATGAAGTAATAGGAGTGCTAATAGCAGATGTAGAGTCCCTTAGACTGTTAGGGAGCTTATGGCAGGCGTAGTAGGCATCGTCTTAGTTAGGCAGCTAGGGTATAAATCACTAAAGCGCTTAACTAACTAAGATCTCACAAATGGATCGCTTTAATTAAGTATGTATTGTCTGTTTCTTTACTATTCTAGGGGGAGTAGGCTATATACTGTGCGGCCTATGCTCTACTAGTAGGCACGTCTAGGTCCTGTTCTCCTAGCAGGAGCGGGTGGCACATCCACGTGACCGCTCCTCCCTTTACATATCGAACACGTAGTCTGAATAGCTTCACTTCCAACTGAGACATTAGGACGGCAAGGCAGCTTGCGAATAGCTTTGTTGCAGAGTCTGCAGGCGCCCCCATTAGGGTAAAGCAGTATCATCATGTTGAACAGGCCGTTAACAGAATTTATAGTCAGCCTTAGAATTAATAAAGGGTGGTCAAGCAAGTCAAGTTTGGCAGACTCGAACTTGGCTTGCTTGAGTTGATTGCGTGCTTAACTTGACTTGTTGACTTGCTTGCTTGCTTGATTGGACTTATTAGACTTGGCTTGACGGCTACGCTGAGCGTTATCATAATCACCGGCGCGATGTCGCATAAGTCTACCGGTGGCTAGGGGAGCTACAATCCATTTGCGAGTACACCTAATTCAGCTCCAGAGGGGCCGTATGAACTCGGTACACCCGTCCGTAAAGATACAGTATTTATTCCCCGAAGGGGATATGCAGTGATCCGCTTTCTGGTGGACAATGAGGAAATCTAGATGTTTCATTGTCATGTGTTGTGGCATCAATCCAGCGGTATGGCTATGGCGTTTCAAGTTAGCAGCAGTGAGGTATCTAATCCTATTCAGATTTTACTATCCGTCCCTATGGGCCTTACATTGACCTAATCTTCCAAACTGGTGACTACAAGTCGGATTATAGGTGGCATTACCATAGGCGTTGCCCCCATAATCTAGATACCCCCGACTATGATCGAGAGGAATTTTCTGAATATCTGCTGCGGTACCAACAACCCAGGCGGTTTGCATACCTAAAAGAGCAGGGTTAGCGTTTGTACCGCCTCTATGAACCGATCACTCACCCATAATCATATGCTCCAATGTATGGCAGTGGATCAACCACACCCCCGGCTCCTCCACCCGGATCCGCCACGCCCGCCAACCAGCTGCAGCTCCTGCGTCTGTGACCGTTGAATACCGATATAACATTGTTGTGTCTCTTCTCACAGCCTTGTATCCCATATGGACAAGTTTCCTTTCGTTTTCCTCAGCATTGTAAGAACCACTACCGCTACCAATATCGTAGAAGTGCTGGCCATGGGCATGAAACGGATGCACATCTAGCGCGCCTCCATTGTTCACCAACGACCCGGTATTCTGAAAGACAATCTCGAGCACCTCGCCCACCTTTGCTGGAAATGCTCGAGTCTTGGGATCCCAGCCATGGTTACCCATTGCAGAGTCGTAATCAGGGATAGCAGCCTCGCCGCGCTGGTAGATATCCACCAGCAAGGGCTTCTGTACTGTATGTTCTGTCCAGGACTGATTGGCCAGCCGCCATATGATCTGATTGGTGGTGGGGTTGATAATCTGGACTGCGTCGATAGTCACACGGCGGGTAACCTCTGCGAGGGTGGGATGGCCGTTATGCTCTGGATATAAGGGCTGCAGCTGGTACTCAAGCCAGTCATAGGTGGTGTTTGGAAGGCTAAGCACTGCTTCCACTGGAGGACTAGGCAATGGAACCCGCTTCGAATAGCGGATTACTGCATAGCCGCGATAGATTGCTGGTCGATCGCGAGTCTCAAACTGGAGGAAATATGTGGTTTTTCCTTCGGCGTGCAACTCGTCCGCTGTCTTGGCTACGAAGAGTGCATCGAAGCGTTGGCCGGATCCTAGCTGTATCAGATTAACTGAGGCCGGTTGCGTCCACTCGCTACCGTCGACCTGGATAATGGTGAGGTTGTCGTGCCCCTCAAATGACATGCTGACAAGTGACAACCCCGTTGACCCGATGAAGCGAAAGCGGTAAGTTTTGCCAGGGTCAACTTCGATAACGGGCAGTGCGTCACAAGTCCCTACAGAGGCGGCATGACCAACACCGATACCCTTGCCATTAAGTAAGACGGCGTGCGTCTCACCTCCCCAGACAAATGGCACTGCTTCCAGGCCAGCCTGGAACTCTTCATCCTTCTGGGGGAAGTAGTCACTCCAATGCAGAGTGCGTTCCTCGTCATACTTGTAAGGCGGCCTCCCACAGTCCTCGACAATTAGTGGCCCGGTGACAGTAAGCGCCTGAATGCCGACATGAGAGTGGTAGAAATAAGTACCCGAGTCGTTCAGGTGTGTCTGCAGTTCATAGTCGAAGAAATGCCCAGGTGGGATTGGCCATTGGGACCCTTGCGGGCTGCCGTCTGAAAACTCCGCCATACGCTGGGATAGACCATGCCAGTGCTGTCGCTGATTAGAGCCCCTACTTAGAATGATTTTGAGGACACTATAGTCGTACCATGGTTAAATTGCTATCTGTCATGCCATTGTGGACTCTGATCCACGTTGCTTTGCCTGGCTTGATCCGGAGCTCTGGTCCGGGAAACATCCCATTCACGATCGCCGACAATCTCGTCTCGCAGGCTACTGAAATGTTGCCGGTTGTGACTCGCAGAATGTAATCTGGGACGAAGCTCCTGTCGTGTATTATTGTTGTCACTGCGGGAATGAGCCATTGTGACCATAGTGCGTAGAGGATAATTGCGGCCATTCTCGCAGCTTTGATGGACTCCATGTCTTATAATCGATGGGTTCAGAGCCAGGTAAAGGTGCTACTTACTCTATTCCGTCGAACACTCGTCAGTAACAACAAATCTGAGGCGATATATCTATTTAACACTTACTCTCTCCTCAATTGCTTTGATAACCACTCCTTCGCCTGCTGTACCTAGCGCTGCGAACGCCATTGCTGCAAAGAAAACAGAAACCATAACAACAAAGTTGGGGAAATACATAATGAAGACGAAAATTTGATTTGGAGTATGGTGTTGTTGCTTAGACTTTCGGATTCTAGAATTTTTGTGATCTATGAAGCGTGCGTTAGACAGGAATACACTCTATCTTATATGCATTGAAAGTATATGCAAAAAATATCCAGGAGAGTAAGGGCCAAAAAGAACATTACACTCCTTTTTAGTGGGATACATCACAAACCTAGAGGTTAGTCTACGTTACCACGCCATAGGCGAATAACATTTTGTTCCTACCTCGAGTCCAGTTTAATTGTCTTTTAAAACTAGACTGGTCTCTTTTAAAGCAGTATAGCGCTTACTAAGAACTAACTACTATCTCCCCCCCTGAAATAGGCAATTGATTTGCCGAAGATCCCTTACGTTTCAGGCAACGAGGTAGTAGTTCTTCTTCATATTCACAGTGCTTAGGGCTAGTATCACGTAGACTAAGTATTGTCAGCATGGAATTGAGAGTTGTGTCACCGCAATCTCCTTATTAAATAAGATCACAATTTCATTAACTAGAACATTCGGTTACAATATCACAGCGATACAGATTTACAGGGTCTCGCGCATCCCCCCGTTGCAAATCCTTTTTCCTGCACAGTGGCTCGATAGTTACCTAACCTTTGACCTTCGTCTCTCCGGCTAAGACCAAGCTAATTTGGATGAATTATTTAATTCGGATGATTTAGACAACTCGATTTGGATGTTTTAGATGTCACTATTTCCGGAGACTACACGGGCTTTATACACACTGAGATGTCATCGACACTACAGCGAACGATCCAGAGTCATCACGCCTAAAAGATCTGCCAGTCCAATGTGAAAGTGATTGTATTACCAATCTTTTTCTCTACTATTGCACTGTAGCTGAAACACCTCTGTCATCCCTTTATCAGGTGGAAGCATCATGACAGCTTGGTGCAAAATAATTGAAAAGATAGAGGTCTCCGTTTTCGCCAAAACTTGACATCTAGTACATCCACCACGAAGCGTCTCGCAAGTGAAGGCAATATCAACCAATTCTCTACACGCAAAACTTGCATGAGATGCCAAGTCGACCGAGCTGGAAGGAAGGCTTCGCGCGAGCCACAGGCTGGCACCGAAGCCGGATGACAATCAATCCGGACAGTTGTTAAAAGTCGCGAGGACCGTGGATTCTATGAACACCTCCTTCGAACGACACAGCTACACATTAGATAAATTAGTAGAAAAGCTATTTCGCAAATAACGTTGTTCTCTACCACGCTAATCTCTGAGCCGAGGCATGATTTGCGATTTGGAGCCCTAGTTCTTTAAAACAGACATCAATTACATAGAGACTTCGAAAGCGCACCTGCGGGTCCGAAACTGTTTTATCCCCAACCACCCCTGCACTGCTAACCAACGGACTACATATAAAAGGGTGAACCTGTTGTATATAAGGACCTAGCCTTCGGTACATTACAGAGAAAATAATCAAGAATCCGAAAATCAAATTTCGTCATCAAAACCAACATGGATCAATCAACCTACCAGTCCGTCGTCCTCGCCAAACGTCCCACATCTCTCATCGTCTCCGGCGAGACGTTTGCCGTGAAGGAGCATAAAATCGTAAAGGCAGAAAATCTGAAGGATGGCGAAGTCCTCGTTGACACGCTATACCTTAGCGTCGACCCCGGCATGAGGGTTTGTTTGAACGGTAACCACCCACTTACGTGACACTTCAGGTTTTTAATCATGCCTCTAACATTCTTCGCAGACACACGATCCTACGTCCCTCCTATGCAGATTGGCGAAACAATGCTCGGCGCTGTGATTGCGAAGGTGGTTGTCTCGAAGTCCTCAAAGTTCTCCGCGGGCGACTACGTGACGTGCTACATAGGCTGGAGGGAGCAGGCGGTCGTAAAGGAGAAAGACCTCATGCCGCTTGAGGTCCCAGCTAACGGAAAGCTCACTGACGCGCTAGGAGTTCTAGGCCCAACTGGCCTAACGGCGTACTTCGGCATCATGAATATCGGGAAGGTCAAGGCTGGCGACTTTGTCGTTGTGTCTGGCGCAGCGGGAGCGACGGGGAGTGTTGTGTGCCAGATTGCAAAGTTGAAGGGAGCTAAGGTCCTAGGTCTTACAGGGAGCGATGATAAGGTAGAGTGGCTAAAGGAGCTTGGCTGTGATAGAGCGCTTAACTACAAGGACCCGAACTTCCCCACTCAGTTCAAGGAGGCGACGAAGGACTTAATCGACGTTTTCTTCGACAACGTAGGAGGAGAGATCCTCGAATTAGCTCTGTCTAGAGCTAAGGCTCACTCTAGATTTGTTATGTGTGGTTGTAAGTGTTCTACCGTTCTGCGAGGGGAGGGAGGGATTTTCTAACATTAAGACAGCTATCAGCCAGTACAACAGCGCAACACCGACAGGACCAAAGGTTGTTTTGTAAAATCATAACTCTCCCAACCTTACTTCAAGACTGACTCATCCGTAGAATATCTCCTTGATCATCGTCATGCGCATCCGGTGGGTACCCCCCTATTCTCATAGATAAAGCCACAGCTAACTGTTCTCTACAGAATGGAAGGGTTCATCGTCTACGACTATGCTAAGGAGTTCCCAGCTGCGCGTAAGGAACTCGCACAGTGGCTCTCAGAGGGCAACTTGCGGCGCAAGGAGACAATCATCAAGGGAGGAATTGGCGCCGCTGAGAAGGCGCTACTTGCTTTATACGAGGGATTCAACACCGGTACGTGCATCCTGTTCATATTCAAGCTTGAACTATGCAGCTAACTTCTGTGTCTGTGTAGGGAAATTACTCGTTGAAGTTAAGGCAGAGAACGCTAGTGCTGGGTTGAGGCTGTAAGCAGGACTCATGGCTATGGCATTAATTGCACAAATGATGCTGAGATATCGCTGTAGGGGAACTGTCTGAGGTCAAAGCAGGCAACCGGCGAGGTAAGTAGCCGCAGGAGAATGAATGGACAACAGCAGGGCGAGCTAGATCAGTGAGAAGGGTGAGCAGACGTAAAGTATAAAAGCAAAACTGTCCCTTTCATATTACACAGTTATCCATTTATAACATGCAAAGCTCTTGTAAAAGTGAGTGGTCCTAACTTAATAAAAAGTACAATAACCCTAAACTAACCCTAAAGAGATGGGAGGCTATGACGAGGATGAGGAGTTTAAGTTGTAAATTTGTCTAATACGTATAACATAATAAAAACTACTATGGCTTGTAAATGCTACTATGTAACTAATTATGCAAGATTGTATAGTTATAGTCATGCTATGTTAGTAAATATATAAAAAGCAAGTGTGTTACCTATAGGTTTATAAGAAGATATTATATACTCCATATAACGATGTGACGGCTAGAAGGCTGCTGAAAAAGGGCAGCTTTCGTCGCTGTTTTACGCAGCTCGCTTGCCCACTTTTCAATATTCTCCTTTTATCGTTGTGACGGCTAGAAGGTTACTGAAAAGGGCAGCTTTTGTCACTGTTTTACGTAGCTCTCTTGCCGACTTTTCAATACTCAGTGTGACAGCTAGCAAGGTGCTGTTTTCAGGGTGTTTGGCCGCTGTTTTTAAGGGTCTGCTAACCAGGATCCCCTTGCATGCGCGCCCAGACAGGCGAACGTACCCTGTACTGAAGGGATTCCTAGGCGAGGTTAGTTCACTTTTCCAGCCTACTACTTCTTGCTTTATTATATATTTTTTTTTGGATATAGACCTCAATTAGCATGACTATTATGGCATACGGCAGCAGGAGCAGAAGGTTGGGTAAACAGGTTGTATTGAGCTAAGAACCCGTAGATGCGAATTCTCATATATATGGACCGCGCCCACTGCCTACGCACGTGGCTCCAGCTCCTTAATATGCGCTGAACCTCATATTCTCAACATATTTGAGTAATACTGTCTAGAGTGGAACATGGGCACCAAAAAATGTTGATGGTTTAGTGGTGAATGCTTCGATAAATAATATACAGCTTTCCTTGCCTAGGTAGAAGAAACGTTATGTACTTCAACCTGAGCTGCCAGGCGATTAAACAGCTCAAATTCCATCCTTTCGACTGACTTTGGACCATGAAGAATGTCACCAACAATATCAGAGCCAGGCGGGAAGTCATGCTCGAACCTAGGCTCGCCAGCGCCCCTCATATTTGCTAGGACAGCCTGCCTGAAGTGCCATCGCAGAAGCTGATCGACAGGCCGTTGAGCGTCATCAAGAAACTCTTGGTCCAAGTACTTGCCAGCAAGACCTTTCCCATCTGGGGAGAAGAACACGATCTTGTAATTATCCTAAGATAATCATTAGCTGCTATATCTTCAATTAAAATACAACGCATCCATACGTCAGGTTGAATAGAGAGGTTATAGCTATCAAATAGCTGGTGAATGGCAGAATTGAGCAACATGCCGTTCTGCACTGAGTTGATACCTCCTCCTATTTCCGCTGGAATTGTAATCCAGCGATCGTAGCCGTGCTCAATCCAATGGCCTTGGTAGGCTAGTGGAAAGATATGAGCAGCCTCAAAGCCCGTCCAGTCGTCAAGATATGCACTAACTGCCTTTTCCCCGGATATGATGCATCGACGATCTCGCGAACGGACAGCATCGCTGAAGGATTCGGTACGAGTTCCGGTGGCATGGGATATCGTACGGACTAGCCACGGCTCATTGTTGACCGAGAAAGGACCTGCTCATAAAGTCTAATTAGCTAAGAACGACAAGGTGATTATATAGAAATTTACCGGCAGCATTGATATAGTACCTTCCTGGCTGAAGCGGCTCATCATTCTTCTCGATTTGAGTATCGCCTTCATCTCGTAATTCGAAGTCGCTCGTAAACAAAACAAGAATCTCCACCATCGAGTAAAAGTTGGTGTTTGTGACGCCATTTGTAAGGATCAGACCACCAAGTACTGTGGTGGGGTCTTTGAAATCGTAGATATGGACATCTCGCCCTCGTGAGCGATCTCGTGGGGCCATGGTGGAGATTTGGGGCAGATTGGAGGGGTTAGAAAGACGGTCGGATGTTGGAGAGGATGGAGACGACATGGTGGACGCCGTGGAAGCTGTGGGCGCGAAAGTCTCATGGAGATGGCACACTGATAATAATGGCAAGAGCCTTGGAGGATGGTATGAAAGTTCGAGATAGCAGATAGTAAATGACGCAGTGGAACAAGGATCGGAGACGAGAAGTCGCTCGGGCGTATTGGCGCCGCTAAACCTAAAGAGGCAGCGCACCTGGACGAAGCGAGGGAGCCTTGCCTGAACTGGCACGGCTAAACCCACCAAGCCCAACACCCTAGAACCTACGCCCTGCTTGCTGTCTCATAGTATACTAAGGCTGTTTACTAGGTGGTAATAAGAGCATTTAAATGGTTATTAACAAACTTAATAGTTTTTATAAGATAATAATAATTAGGAGACATTTAAAGTCTTAAATATTAAAGATATAAACTATGTTAGTAATAATGTATTTTATATACAAGTGGCCTACATAAGCAAGTAGCCTACTAAAACACTAAAATCTAACTATTACTACTACTACTATACTACCACCCTATATAATGACCCTTATTTAATTATAATTAATTCCTAGTGCCTCTTACACGTATGGGTATTATGACCTATCTTCTTACATTAGCTATAGTGCTATTACTAGCCCTTAGAGCCTACCTACTAACTACTCTTACTTGCTACCTCTATATGGACTTAAGCATTAACCTTAGCACTCTAAAGTATATCCTCTATGTCTTATATAGAGAGGCTTCCCCCTTGTATTATATGCCTCTTATACTTCCTTTCCCTTCTCTTTTTCTATTCATTTGCTACTTATAGAGCCTTAACTTCTACCTTAAGTAGAATAGCAAAATGCATCATCATTTCTACTTCTTTAATAAGGTAGCTAATAGCATCATTAATTAAGCTAGGAGAGCTATTCTAATGTTATATAATGTAGTTCTTAATGTGCTTAGTTTAAAAGTTAAGCTCCTTTATAGTTTAAGGAGTCTTTAAAGTCTAATTATTATGCTTAACTATTAGTAGAGTTAGAGTCCTTAAGCATAGATTTAATTAAGAAAGGACATTCTATAGCTTATATAGAACTAATCCTATTACTTAGAACCTACTCTTAATGTTCTACTCTATAAATGTAGCTTTAAATGCTTCTTTAAATATAGAGAGAAACTTAAGCTTTATAATATAATTAAGCTAGTTCTATATAAAGGTTTTAATCTAATGTCTATATAAAAGCTTTAGTAGAGTAAAGTAGCTAATGTTAAGTGGCTAAAGTATATATAATAAGTATAGTAGCATATAAAGAGTAATTATCTTCTATTCTATATAGTAGTACTAAAATTAAGCTAAGAGGTAGCTCTTATGTTTGTTAAGAATAAGAAGGTAATA
>KV454717.1:0-31371 GCA_001662585.1 Pseudogymnoascus sp. WSF 3629
CGCCTCAGAAGGAGGCCTCCAGCCGATAGTCGCTGTACATACGTAGACCTACTGTCTTGCAATACGATCTCCCTTCCTGCCTTCTGACCTGGTTCCCTGGACTCCCGTGAGACCCTGGGGACTACGCTTTACACTTTTATAAGATATAACGTACTCCACATGCGAGTGGTTCACACAAGCGAGTGGTGCACCAAACCACGACTAGGTGAACGTTCTAGTCGAGACGTCAACCTCAACGCCTAAAATCAATTGAAATCACTGCTCATCGTCATCCCTAGACAATAAAATAACTACTTGACAAGTTCTCGCATTATGCCCCATTTTTCCGCAGACGCTACAGCATCGTTTCTTCGTCTCGTTCCTAGGCGCGCGACTACTGCTATGCTGAGTTTCCTGCTTCATCTAGGCATTAACCTCGTTCTAGGCTTGAATATCGTCTGCCTCACCTACAGAAAGACTTCATCCATGCCTAAGACGTGTTTTCTTAGCTCTACGACGCTTGCTTAGTGTCTCTAGCTCCCCTCTCATGAGATGAACCTTAGACTGTATAAGCGCAAGACTATGCATCATCATATATGTTCCTTTTGTATGCCAGTCAAGAGCCCTTAAAATTGATGTTAGGGAGCTATTTTGATGTCTAGAAATTCGATTCTTAATGTATTTAGACTGCGAAGTCGCCTTAATTAGGTTGTTAGGCGTCTTTGAGACCTAAGGTTCAGGTAACCCATGAGAGGTCCCTAGAGGTGTTAGTGTCTTTAGCTTCACATCTAGCTTAGAGAGGACTGCTTCTAGGTCATGGGGGATAAGTCCAGCCCCTCGAAAACCTCCCTAAATATTTTTCTTTGTCATTGCTTCCTAGAAAGCAGCTGAAAATGCTAGGAAGAAGTCCTCCTTAGTAATGTAGGTTATACTAGCCTGCATCTTGTTCTCAATTTGCTGACCATACGCCTTCTTAAGTGGGCTAAAGCACCTAACATCTAGAGGCTAGAGTAGATGAGATGAATGAGGAGGCATACAGAGTGTGATGATTTTATTATCCGTATAGTAAGAGTCAAACTTAATGGAGTGGTGACTTTCATGCCCATCTAGGATGAGGAGGCGATATGTGCCTATTGTACGCGGCCTAGTGTGCTTCTTGAATTGCTAAGCCCATTTAAGACCTATCTCGTTCGTGGTCCAACCGTTTTCAGTAGTAGCAACAACCTAATCCTTTAGTAGGCCTGTCTCTTGGAACTAACTTAAGAGGTGATATTTGCCTACAACTACGATGAACGGCAGGACGCACCAGCCTTAGGAATTAACCCCTTGGATTACTGTAACCCACTGCTGATTACTAGGTTGCACTAGCTTTGCATTTAAGCGCCTTTTAGAGCTTGTGATGACTGTTCCTGTTAAGATAATGCCCATCATGAAGCTAGTCTCATTAAAGTTATAGATATCTGCGTCTACAATGCTATATTTCGCGACCATATTCCATACAAGGTGAAACCACGCGTTTATCGCACTTAGATCTTCGCATAAGGCCCTCTTGTAGTCGTATATACGTACTTGACGCGTCCTAAGTGCTAGTTGTCGCTTGATAAAGTTAGAGGACCAGTTGACTCTAACAGGCGGTTTCCCTCAGGCAGCAAGCAAGATATTAGCCATAGCTTCTACGTCACTAAGTTGGGGTAGATAAAATCGCGAATCCATATCAAGGATACGTTTAATAATCGTCTCCTCCTCCGACTAGGTCAATTTCCGAGAGTTAGGTGGACTGTCGCGTCGAGATGTAGTCCCCCTACGTTGCCGAAGAAGTGTCGTGAGGCTCACACTATAGATCTTCGCAGCGCTCCGAGCGCTAAGATTAGGATCATTTTTCATAGCTTGGATGGCAAGGTTCAATTGACCGTCTTTACAAGGTCTCTCCACGTTGAGTCGTGGAGAAAAGCGCAATAAAATGTTAAAGTCGTGATATCGTGGTTGGGTGCACTGCTCGCTTGTGTGAACCACTTGCATGTGGAGTACTGTAACGATGTACGGTTGCGCTCGCGCTACACCTCACTGAGCCAAAAAGACTACAGTATTCCGGCTCGCCCGGAATACGCGCAACACGCTATATATACTGTAACAGTCGGTCAGCAACCACCCCGTTACAAGTACGTTATACTATAATGTATTACTTAAAGCCTTTATATCTAATCCTCTACCTCCTTTGTTAAGTTAAACCTTTATATATAAGAAACCTCTATATATTATTTAGGAAGTAGCGTTATAAGTTGCGTATAATTATAGTAACGTATTCTACCAGTAAGCCGGTAACACCCGTAAGCCGGTAATCGCGTCAAAAATCAACCCGCGAACCATCCGTAAACCTGTAAACTATACAATATGTCTCAACATCAGAGCTCTCAGTTAGCTTTAAAAGAAGGGAGAATACTCCTAGCTATTCAAGCTTTCCGTAAAGGCCAATTTAAGAGCCTTAGAGCTGCTACGAAGGTGTACGGAGTATCTTATTCAACTGCTAGCGATCGTCTTCACGGTCGCGCTACGAAGACTGAGTTACGATCCGTACACCACAAACTCACAGAGACTGAGGAATCTAGCCTTATAAATTGGATCCTATTAATGGATGAGCGTGGTCTAGCACCTCGAGTTAATACCATACGACAAATGGCTAATTTACTCCTTAAAAGACGCGACAAACGGAGCTCGACCTTAACGGCTACGGATCAAGATCTTATAGTTAGCTAGAATTAGGTCTATAAGTTCGTATGACGTCACGAAACCTTACAATCACGATTTAATCATAAATACGACTATTAGTAAGCGAAATGCGAAGATCCTACTATTATTCGAGACTAGTTTCGACTTGTGGAGAATATACAGGCGAAATATGGGATTACAGACGATGATATCTACAACTTTGATGAAACGGGATTCCAAATGGGTGTAATTACGACCGTAAGAGTAGTTTGTGGATCTAAAAGATCCGGAAAACCAGTAACTCTCTAACCTAGAAATCAGGAGTGGGTAACAGTGATTAAGGGTATATGCACAGATGGTTGGAGCACTCCTGTAATGGTGATATTCAAAGGGAAGCTTCATTAATCCACTTAGTATACTAAGTCTCTTCCACTGAATTAGGCAATTAGTATTAGTGAAAACGGTTAGACGAACGATACCCTTGGCTTTACATGGCTTACGGAGGTATTTAAGAAGCATATAAGAGATCGTACGAAAGGAGTATACAGACTCCTGATTCTAGATGGTCATGGAAGCCATAGTACTCCTGAATTCGACTTATTCTACAAGGAACACTTGATTATTACGCTTTGTATGCTGCTACATTCGTCACACCTATTATAGCCTTTAGATGTTAGTTACTTTGCAGCTATAAAACGGATTTATAGACGGTAGATTGAAAACCTTATGCGTAATGGTCTTAACCATATCAATAAGCCTGACTTCCTTAGAGCTTATTTAAGTACTCGACTAGAGGCTCTAAATACAAGCAATATTCAAAATAGCTTCATGGCTACTAGGCTTGTTCCGTATAATCTAAGCTACGTACTTGAAAAGCTTCATATTACTTTACGGACACTAACTCTACCTATAAACCATCTGTAAAGCTCTCCTTAGAACCCTAAGACTCTGCATAATATTCGAGAGCTTAAGCGTTAAACACAAACGATTAAGGAGTACATTTAACGTCGTACGCATAGTCTACCAAGTCCTATAGAGGTTGTACTTAATCAACTAGTCAAGGGTTGTCAAATGGCTATGCATAGTGCTATGCTTCTTATGGAGGAGAACTGCCAATTATGGGCCGAAAATGAGAGGCAGAAGAAGAAGAGAGTAAAGCGGAGGTCATATATAGCTATAGGAGGAGTTCTTACAGTTCAAGAAGGGCTGAATCGCTCCCAAATGGTTGATATTGAGCATGTTAAGGAGCTAACGAGCATTCTGCAAGAGCCACGAATACGCGCACCCCCTAGGTGCAGTATATGTTCATCACTTGAGCATAATGCTCGAGTATGCCCTTAGAAGCTTAATTGTAATTAATTCAATTCTAAAGTAATCAATTCAATTCAATTCAATTCATTTTGTAATTTACAGATGGTTCGCGGGTTGATTTTTGACGCGATTACCAGCTTACGGGTGTTACCGGCTTACTGGTGGAATACGTTAAGTTGTACTGCTTACATAAGCTTTAAAGGCACTAAGTTATGTACATTATTTAGAAATAGGTTAATTAAAGCAATAGTAGCCATTATAGCTATAGTTGTAGAGCGTAGGTCTATAATATAAAGCTTCTACATTTCTATCTACAATTCTATCTACCCCGCTCCTTAGTAGGCTGATAGTTAGACTGGCTAGTTGGCTAACTAGCTAGGTTGGTGGTTGGGTGTTATAAGTAGCCTCACGTGTAGACAGTAATCACGTGACCTACAGTGCCAAGGCGGAGGGTCTTCAGCCCGAACCCCGCACAGAAGAGTATGTATATAGTAGGAACGCGGACCTCTAGAGGAGGGCCGGCGTTTAGTCTTCGTATCAATACAGGATTCTACGTAATAAGACCCAAGCACCGTGACTTTCCACTGCCCTGTTTATACTGAAGATCCTTACATTGGGCTAGAACATATATTTTTTTTTTCTGAAATGGTTTTATAGTAAAAGTGAAGGATTCTTATAAACACTACCCAGCTATTTGTAGCCATGGATCCTTCGGTTGAAATCGAGTATGGTATGACAATTCTCGCCGAAGGAACGGCAGCACACTCGGAACCTCTCGTTGAGTAAAAAATTCGTTCTATGACTGGTTTAGCAAGGGCTTCTAGCTAACATGGTCAACCTAGTATTGTTGCCGTTCAGGGCCTAGGGTCACATCCATACTGGACTTGGATGCGCAATGGCGTCAACTGGCTTCAAGTTCTCCTTCCACAGGTAGTGCCAGATGCACGTATCTCAGCATGGGGATGTAACACGCATTACATTGGTCGTGTACCACAGTATAATATGTACCAGTGTGGTAGCAGTCTACTAAGGTCTCTCGATATACATAGGAGGCAAGTGAGTTTGAAAACGCTCCGAGGATTGCAATTTCTAATCACCTGTCATTTCGATTTCAGAACAAGACGCGGCCACTTATTCTCATTGGCCACAGCTTTGGCGGAATTATCATTAAAAAGGCAAGGCCATACCTACAGCAAGTATTTGACCTTCTAACATTCATAGGCTCTCGTTACTGCAGCACTTGATCCAGACAAGTACTCTCTCATTTGTGATTCCGTGGTCGGCATCGTTTATCTCGGAACACCGCACACTGGGACTACAGCTGCAACAGCAGCAAATAAGATCTTGAAGATCGTCAAGTCGATGGACTTGATCTTGATTAACATGTCCATTATGCAAGAGCTGAAGAAGGAATCTAGCACACTATTCGAGCTTCAGAGTAGTATGCATGTCCGTTACAAGCACTGTAAAGTGGTCTGCTTCTATGAGACTATACCTGATAGCAAGACAAAGACAATGGTAAGCTTTTTGGGCTATGGAATCACATATGCTAAAGTGCTAAGAGCTTTAGATTGTGCTGCAAGAGTCAGCCTGTTTAACAGACAGTGATAGATGCGCCTTAGAGACAGACCATACCGGGATGAATAAATTTGATAGCGTACACGATGCTAATTTCATTAAAATCAGCGAAGCGATTAAGGATTTATTTCAATTGGCAAAAGAAAGGGACTTTAGGGGTGGTGAGTGGCCCTGGTTATTAGACTGTGGCTGAAATTATGTGCTGCATTGAAGCTGATATTGTGGTTATAGTTGGCCTCAGTGGGCTTCGGGGCGAAGGTAACTAACCACTCTGGAGCCTTATTTTAGCTCAATATTCTAACCTATGAGATACAGGACAGCCATTACAACGGTGAGAATTATAGGCACCCTATCTTGAACTCAGCTAATTCTACGTAGAAAAGGAGGCTACCCTCGCCGAACCCTTTCAAAATACTTCAGCGGTAGGGATAAAGAGCTCGGCCTCATAGACGCAGCTTTTAAGGGCGACAATGAAGAGGATGGTTCCCCAACCATAGTAGCCATTCGCGGGATGCACGGGATGGGAAAGACCCAAGTTGCACTTGCCTATATCCGTCTGAGCAGGAGAAAAAGAGACGACGTTATATGGGTCGACGGGGATAACTTCGAGAGCGCACGCGCAAGCTTCATTGGCACTCTTGGTCTCTCCTCTAGCGATCCGGATGCTCTGTCAAAAACTTGCAGGTGGCTGGAGGAGCGGGCAGAAAGTGGAGGTAAAGGGTGGCTACTTGTACTCGATAATTTCACGTCCCATGCTGCGTCTTTCTTTAAACACCTTCCGACGGAGGCACCGGCGGGGAGGATACTAATCACTACAAATGAAGAGGATCTTGCAAATCTAAAAACGACAGAAACAGGAGGAAAACAGAGGTGCATTCCACTAGAGAAAATGGAAGAATCAGATTCTTTACATTTGTTCCTCAAAAGCTGCGCGTTGCCGCCCACGATCGAGACAAAAATAGAGACAAAAGAGCTAGCAAGACAGATACTTCAGCTTCTCGGGAACCTGCCTATTGCCATTGCCCAAGCGGCTTCTTACCAGAAAAGAGATGGTCGACACCTGGAAGGCCTCCTGGAGGTATTAAGTAACAAAGATGGCAAGATGAAAGTGAGATACAGAATCGCTGAGTATATTATGCACTGCTTCTTGGAATCTGACGGTACTTTAGGTTCTGGGCCACCGCTATAGCGACATCGACACTTCCATACGCCCTTTAGCAAGACTCTTCAATGTTGCATTCTCAGAGCTTGAGGAATTATATCATGACCGAGCGGATCTCCTGCGTCTCCTGTCATTTCTAAGCCCCGATAATATCCCAATTCGGTTGTTCTCATCATTCAAGTACGAAGAAATACCTACCCCATCAGTGGCGACACGAAAAAAATCCACTTGGAGTTGTTTCAGGCGACAGAGAAGAGCGGCCGCTGCTGTCCAAAAGCCGCCATTGTGTCAAAATTTGAGGAACTTGCTTGGTGATAAGACGAGACGACAAGAAGAGCTTTACCAGCTCAAGAAAGCATCCCTGCTAGAGCAGGCAGCAGAAGTAGATCATACGAGTGGACTCTCATACACTATGCACGATCTTATTTGCTTCCTCATTCAGAGCCTTGGGGTAGCTCCTGACACCGAACTCACCTGGTTTACCCTCGCATCGGATATTATTTACGCAGTGATGACCGAAGAGCTAGATCAAGAATCCGAACAGTTCATGTTGAACCGAGCAATGTGCATACCGCACATCACCGCCCTGGCGCGTCTCGACGTGCTGGAGCGCTACCGAGTACTGCAGTTTGCTTATATTTGCCATCTAGCAGGCGACTACTTTTACGACACCTACGAAGCGGCCGAGGCAGTAAACATGTACAATATAGCTGTATCTGACCGGGAGAGGGCGTGCGAGGAGGGACTGGAGCCGGATGAATACAACCTCCTCTTGTCGTTAGAATCTCTGGGAAATGCAGAGCATGAGCTGGACAACTACGAGGCGGCGCAGAAATCCTATTATCGAGTGCTGACGGGTATGACTGCAATCATGGGTCCAGATGCCCATGCTACTCTCCGGGTGCGCACTAATATAGCGATGCTGGCAGTGAGTCAGGCCTTATATGCCGTTGCGGAGCAGCAGTACAATTTTGTCATACAAAGCATGGGAAATGCGACAGAAAATGAGACGGAGCTGTCTTACGCAAAGGAAGGTCTGGCGGTGGTATATCGAATGCAAGGGTTGCATGTCAAGTCGGCTGAGTACCTCGAACAAGTCCGTGACATGCAGAAGCGCGATCAAAGCCTAAATGAGTATCACCCCAAGGTGATACAAAGTCAGCAAAATCTCGCCATCGCGTATTTCGATCTCGGCCGCTACACCGAGGCCGAAAGCCTACTCGTCAGCATTCTCGAGAGATGCAGGGAGAAGTACGACGACACCCACGAAATCACCAGGACGGTCGCGATGAACTTGGCAATGGTCTGGGTGGATCAAGGCCGCCTCGAGGACGCAGAAGGCATGGCGCTACGTGCTATTGACCCTGCCACAACGGGCTTCGACCCGGTCAAAGAATGCACCCGCTCCAACCGGCCGTACCTAATCGACGCGCTTGAGATCCTGGCGCGGACGCACGAGGATCTACACAAGAACGCTGAAGCCGAGGCAGAGTACAGCGTGGTGCTTCAATCACGCGAGTCTGTCCTGCGGCCCGACCATCCCCTCATTTTTAGAACGAAAGACAGTCTAACGCGGGTCTATGGCGATTCTGAGCCGGAGAGCGCAAGTCGCGCCTTCGCGGTCTTTGAGGAGGTGCTGGAGAAACATACGAAGAAGTTGGGTAGAGAGCATTCGAAGACGCTCCTTACGCTGCAGAATTATGGGAGTTTTCTGGCGAGGCAGCGGGGGTATGGGGAGAAGGCGAGACTGGTTTTGGAGGAGGCGTTTGAGGGGAGGAAGCGTGTGCTGGGGCCGGACCATCCGCTCACTTTGGTGAGTAAGGCTTCTCTTGCGGGGATAGATGTAGTGGGCAACGGGGAAGTATAGATATAAGAATCGGTGATGCTATGAACTATAGAAATACCTAGGTATCAAATGTAGCAGGTCTTGCACTGCACATTGTAGGTGTCTTTCGGAGTGACCCGGGCTAGTGCCATGATGTACTCTTCGATATACGAAGACGATGTGATCAGGGAGATAAGCAACACTAAGAGTCTACAAAGCCGTTATAACCTCTGTAACTGGACGCTTTATACCACTACCGGTGTACGGCGGGAGTAGTGTCCGCAACGGTCGACCGCGCTAGTGCAATAATCCCCCAACAGACACTACGTCATTACCCCCTTCCCCACAATCCCCACGTCCACTATGGATCACAGCCAGTCGAGGGGCAAGAGGGGGAAGATCTATGACGCAATGACAACCAGGGCCAGAAATCCAGCTTCTCACACCACTCTTACACCACTCCATAAAGGGTTCTCAAACACCGCAGACCCCAATATTTCACTACAAAAACACATACAAAACTATCACGAGTTACCCACAAATACCCCAAATACCCTGCATCAACCCCGGATTTCAACGTCGCGAAACACAACGACACACACCCATCCGCGAAAATGGTCGCCGAAACCCCCAAGCTGCCGATGCTGCACGCGAACAAGAGGCAGGAGATCGGAATCATGGTCGGCTTCATCGCGCTGTTCATCATCGTCGCGGCGCTCTTCTCCTACCTCTGGAGCTCCAAAAATAAGCGTCATGATAAGGTCGAGGTGGAGCGCCAGAGGGATCTTAAAGAGCAGGGATGGGGAATGGAGGGGTGGGATAGGCCGGAGAGTGTGAAGAGGGAGGAGATTGGGACGGGTGGTACGTTTGAACATGCTGAGGTGGTGGATAGGCCGGGACAACAACAACAGGCGAAGCCTGAGTGACAGGAGGGAGGCTGGATTTAGGGACTGGCAGAGGGGGTGAGAAGAGAGTTTGAACGCCTTTTGAGGACGTGGAGTTTCGGTGCGGATACCATTCACTCAGTGCAAGGCTGTATAATATTGGATCTTGGAGTATTCAATTAGTTTGAAATGAGACGACTGTTTAAGTCACTATGGTATAAAATAAATATATCAAAACCCCTTCGCATCTGATCGTGCGTGCTAACCCCCGATGCGCCCTGCTAAGATACAATCCCATCCTCAAGAAGCCTATATCGCATAATTCTCCGTATGCAAGAAAATCTCATCCTTACTATCATCACCCCAGATATCTGCCTGTAGTCCCGCCACCGCATTCGCAACATCAATACGCATCGCCGGTGGTCCACACACAAACACGCACGTCCTCCTCCCGAGAATGCCACGCCCATCCGCACCACCTGTCGCCATCTCCTTGAGCATGTATGCCAGGTCCGGGCGTCCATACTCCGTCGACCAACCCTCCTTCTTCTTGAGCGGGTTCACGAAGGCGAAGCGCATCAGGTTCTTCTGGAACTCAGTTGGTGTGCTCGGGAAGCCAAAGTCAAAGTCTGCGGCTGCCGAGGGAGCGGGCGCGCCGGTTGAGGGGATGGTGATGGAGAGGTCGAGGGACTTGCCGGTGCGGATATGTGCTGGTGGTGGTGGGGGAGGGAAGGCGGCGGAGCCTTGGGATGGAGTTGATTGGTGTGATTGAGGCCCGTCAGATAGCGAAGGAGAGAAGGAGGCTCGGTTTGGAGATGGCGGTGCGTAGTGGAATTGCGGTGCGTTGCGGCCGGGAGATGGAGGGGGGAAGTGGAATTCGCGGTTGCTGCTGAGCCTTGATGAGTTCGGCGAGAGGTAGTTTCGTGTGGCCGAGTGGTCATCGTCTGAGCTTTCTCGGCGGCCTTCTAGGGCTCTAAGTGATGCCCTTCGTGCAGAGCCCGAATCGGCTGGGGAGCCATTGTAAGTTTGCTTCGGTGGTGGTGGGAAGACGGTCGGCTGCAGGTGTTTCTGGCGCGGTAAGGCTGTAATAGCATCCTGGTCTTCCTCTCTCAATTCGCGTTCTCTCTCTGGATCACCCTGTGCCTCGTCTCGGATCATCGCCGAGTTCCTCTTCGACGCAATACCGGCCACAAAGCCGTCTAGCTTATCGTGGAACATATTACTTAGAGGCCTTGGCGCGCGCTCGCTGAACCCTTGTATCCTGCTCTGCCTTACAGCAGCAGTCACAAAAAACTGGCAAGTCACTGAGTCCGGCGGTGCAAACTCGCGGCAGATGCGGAGTTCCTCTCGGAACCAATCCATCGCCTCAAGCCTCTTCAGCGCCCAGATAACTTCGATCTTAATGGTCACTGCCTTCCCATCTCTCATCCTTTTGATGAGATTCAAAAGCTGTGAGACAATTGCGGTAATACCACTTCCGCCTCCAATCAAAACGACTGTTTCAAAGGCTGCAAGCTCTCTTTGCATCCCGCCGTACGGCCCATCAAGGTAGGCTCGATACGTCTGGAACGGACCCTTCTCGGTTGCCGTCTCGAGCACTTTGCGAGTAAAGCCGCCGAATGGACGGAAAACCACAGTGCAATCTCGGTACAACTCGCCGTAATCAGATGGGAAATCTTCACTGCACAGCGATGAAATTGTGAAAGGATGGTTATCGAAGACGGAGATTCCGGGCATTCGCAGGTATACGAACTGACCTGGGCGCCACTTCATCTGGGTTGGTATGGTGACCTTGATCGCATTCTCAGCCATCAGCTGGACAGCCGCTTCGTCGCCAACCAGGAATGATAGCCTCCTTGGGTTCATCCAGTTCAAATTGAACGCTCGGATAAAGTAGGAGAGTGCCCAGATCGCAACGGTGGCGTATAGGTAACTCCAAGACGTGAGAAAGTTGCGACAATGCCAGAATAGTAAGCCAACGTAGGCCACTGAGACTGGTATGTGGAGCATGAGGAACAACTCGTACGCCATGCTGCGTAGAATTGGCAGAGATCCGATGCAAAGCCATCCGAGTGGCGCGAGGCAGGCGATCCCCGTTCCGAAGATGTATCCGCTGGTGTTTGGAAACAGTAGTTGGAACTGTTCGTAGCCCTTGATATCGCTGGCTGCCTGCATGTAAAATGGCACTGTGTGTACGAGTGCGAGGAATAAGCATAGATATCCGCCCCATCTATGTAAGACATTCAGTCTCTCGTGGCTTATGCCAGTTAACATCGTTATCAGATTTGCTTTCATGGACGAAGCCACAATCCATGGGGTCATGGCCACAGCCAGCATCCCGGCTCGGATGGCAAGGGGAGGAGAGCCGAAAGCCATACTTTGCCAGTACAGAGGCTGTGGTAGGAAGCAGTAGAGAGCAACAAACGCCAATGCGATGACAATTATGCCCACCACCGCCAAGGAGGGAAAACTGAGGCGCTTCTTTTTATAATAGTTGATTTCGGGGATCGGGCGATAAAAGATCCATCGAAATAACGCCAGCGTATCATTGATGAAGTTTATCGAAGAAGCAGCCGATTGATAGTCCGGTCGAATTGGCTTCTCAATCTCGCGCGGGAAGAGCTGGTCAACCGTGTTGCTTGTTCCCATATTGCTCATGGCATATTCTGACTCTGGCGAATAAGCCAGCATGTGTTTTTGGACCTCTGTTTTGTATAGCGCCTGCCTCATCTTGTCTGTCCACCAATGGTATACGCGCGTCGCCGAGACCAGAAACACCATCACCGCGCAAAAGTATGTCCAGCCCAGCGCATATGTTCCAGCACCTGTCCACGGATCGACAGTGTTTGCTTCGATCTGGCCCGGTAGACTCGACGCCGTCGTTGGTATGTTTACTCTCCTTGCTAATTCCGCAACCGTATTTGATGCACCCTCCACCCCTTTTCGTATTAAGTTCGACATCTTGCAGGTGACGGTGCGCTTCGAGGGCGACTTCGTCGGTGTTCAGGTCCGTGAGGCGCACACAGTCTGTGGCTCGTTATTCGGTCCTTTGGTCCAGCTCGTTGATGTGGCTTTAGAACTGGTCGCTGCGCTTCATGGAAAGTCTGGCGGGAAGTGGCCCACGCTCAATCGCAAGAACAGGGTATATCGACTCGTATTGGGAGTAAGCTGCGAGACGTCTGAGAGAAATGCCAGATTCCTCAAGTGTGTATTATGTAGCGAGTGTCGACACAAC
The DNA here is from genome assembly GCA_001662585.1 of Pseudogymnoascus sp. WSF 3629. Lineage (NCBI taxonomy): Eukaryota > Fungi > Ascomycota > Leotiomycetes > Thelebolales > Thelebolaceae > Pseudogymnoascus > Pseudogymnoascus sp. WSF 3629. The sequence continues at coordinate 12,681 of KV454717.1, forward strand.
CGTCTAAATCCCCAGAGGCAGAAAAAACACTAGACACGTAAAACTGGAAGAGCAACAGAGGGGAGAGCGAGATGCGACTTGGATAAAGTATTATTCTTCGTCGTTCCCAATGTATCACCAGATACCGAACTAGTCGTTCGGAAGCAAGGGAGGTTCGTTCCTGCACTACCGTCTAGGCCGTGATCGCTGCAGCCGCCCAGTGTGTTTGGTGGGTTGATGTGGGACTGGGGAGATGTGACCAGACAAACTGCGTGCTGATCGAGCCAATGCGAACGATAGACAGGCTAGTTAACTTGGGACAGCCTGGAGCTCGGCGGTTGTGGGTGGCTGAATATTGAAAAATTGTCCCGCTCTCATGCAACTGAGCTTGATTGAGTGCTTGGGCTCTCCTCCAGAGTGGGATGCCGAAGTCTCGGTGTGTGACTGGAGTGCCAGCAAACTCTGGCTGGGGGAGGACTGGCGCGTAGATATATGCAAGCCAACTCAGTGCCGGCGCACCTGGGGAACCTTAGCTTCTAGCAGTACTAGGTGAAAGGCAAAGACAGCGCAAGACCAGATATCTTTTGCGAGGAGTTGAAGAGGAAGCGGGAGGAGGTGGAGCACAATACCGTAGGACAAGGTGGAGGGCCACTGGGGGCCAGCTGGGGGGCCGCGTTAGTCCATTGACTGATCAGCACAGATCACAGTATGATCTGGCAACATGGATCTTCCTTCAGTCACCCAGAAACAGCTGTGACGGCGGTGATGATCACGTCCATCACCACCAATTGCATGGAGCTATTCGGTGGTGGCAGTCTTTCCTCCATGCATGAGGCGCTTACACGGCGTCGCTGATTCGCCTGGCTCAATTCCGTCCGATCAATCACGGCCCGTGCTACCCTTCGGTTGAGGGGGCCTGACTATGCCACTTTGGGCGATATCGATAGTGGCAGCTTGGCAGAAGCTTCACGATCTGGACTGGGCTGGGCTTCAATTTCTAAACGCCCATCATCCCCGAAAGCGCTTTGCCACACACGATTGCCTCGTGGTGCGTGTCAGGTACTACGGTAGATCGGCAGAAGGTTCGAAAAATAGCATTTAATTCATTCATGGGTATGTAGCAAACTCCTAATGCGCCGCCATAGATGTCATTATAGTCCATCCATGCCATTATCATCATCATCGCCCAATTGCTCTCGAGTCTCGAACACCATATATGGAGATTCCGTTTCAGGACTCCCCATAATACGACGCCATGCATCCTCAACGCCATCCAATGTAGAGTCGTCAAACGACAGGTCCAATGATGAAGACGGCAAGCCACATGAAGTGTTAGACGCCAGGTTCGAAGTTGAGGAACGGGACTGTTCATAATACATCTCGAAGAGAACAGCATCCTGCTCCGAACCCTCCGCATCTACACGTGGAGCATCCGCAGATTTCAAAAGCTTTGACACAGCTGCTTCCAAGTACCCTTTCGGGTTTTGAATATTGGTGGTACTGGCATATAGCACATCTTAAAATCAATTCATGTTAGCATGTCTTCTGTAACGAGGAGCATAGATAAAATGTAAATGAAAAGCATTCATCAGACTGTCAGAGGTTGTATCTTCAAGGGGTATCAGACAATGTAGATAAGTATTCGAGGTTGAATCATCATAGAATGCTTGCATAGTAACAAAATGAAAAAGAGTTGAGCTTACATTGTCCTTGAGGGCACTCCCCCGAGTCACTCGAATGCACCATAATAAATATCGGGTGCGGCGAGCTTTGACCATCCACAACGACCGCGTCTGCCGGGAAGGCGACGACTGCAACCGCTGCTATCGGGGCACCTTCCACGGTTGAAATGAAGAGAGACGATAGGTCGGAGGAAACGATGGCAATGAGCTTCGAAACCGTCGGGGCGTCCGATTTAATTTCCTTGGCTGTCTTATCTTGCGACAAGATGTAGTACCCAGACTGAACAACCTCGTCATTTGTCAACTTGAGGCTACCGTCAGTCGAGCCAGTGTCGACACCAGAAATGCCAGTGCCCAGAACATAGACAGCACCTCCAACAGCGCCAGCTCTGCATCCCACCTGTGCGATCTCTGCACCCCCACCCCATTTCGGGACGACTGCCCCAAAGCCAGGTCCAAATACACCAATTGATGTAAGATGTCTTGCAATCCTAGGCAGGGCATATCGAACAGATGTAACTGCTGGGGGTTCCAATGACAGGGTCAAAGCAACAAGATATGCCTGCATAGATGGAGGCAGCTGGAACTGCGACGACAGAAACTCCACGAAGGGGGTATCAGCATGGGTCTCCCATACACCTCTCTGGTTCTCAAAGTCAACCACGAACTTGATGAACTTCATCAGTCCGCGTTTGGCCCTGACGTCAATGCTCCTGTCCGAGAAGATATCTTCTCGGCCATTCGGCATGCGCTTCAGCGTTCCAGCTTCATGCGCAGCCGGTGAGGCACCAGAGGTATTTTCATATAACCACCAGTTCCCCACAGCCTGGAACTCCAGTTGTCGGTAGACTTGTGAAGATACCAGCTGTGATACGAGCTTGGATTTGGCATATATGATCTGCGGCGAGAGTGTAAGAGTGTACGCCCGTGAAGGGGACAGCTTCTTCTCACTCGACGCGCTCGTTTCTGCTTTCCGCAATGACACGTTTGAGAATGGCCCGGAAGGGATAGCTATAATCGGCATTAGTGGGCCGAGCTTCAAGTAGTCTTCAACGACAAATCGTACCTGTTAAGCTCTTCGCCCAAGCCTCCGCTTCCTGTAAGCTGAAGGCAGCTTCGGAGCCACCGTAGTAGTTATTTCCATCGACGTGAAGCACCTTCTTGTCCGATCGCGACAGAGCCCTTCAAAGGCTGCGTCAGTCAGACATGACGCGAGCAAAGCAAAGCTAGGCCAGAGGCACTCACAGTGCCAGTAGAGACTGCTGGAGTCCCGTCCCCTCAATCACGACATCCCAGCTTGTACCAGCGAGGGATTCCATGGTTTTTGGATATTGAAGAAAAGAAAAGAGAAGAAACAAAAGTTTGTGGGAGGAGTTGTAGGCAACGAAGTTTTTCGGATGAGGAATCCACGATTTTAGCGCGTTATGTAAGCAAGATGCCCCACTATGTAGCAATATCTTCAAAGTTCGCTTCGGCTGGGGATTTCCTCTTCTTCTTTTTCGAAATTATACCGTTTGACCATTGTGTAGCACCGCGTCTTCTATGGCGATGCGAGATGTGAAGGTCCTTTCATTAGGACTCTTCGTTGTCGGACGGGAGACAAAACATGCGTTCCGTATCTACTGCTCTTGAATTTCACCTGACAGAGTAGTTCGAAGTGTTCGATACAGTCCCTCTATATCTCGTCAAATAGAAGCAATATATTAGCTATTGGTCTACTATATCAATCTGCAGCTTGTGCCTCCGTTTCTGCCGCTATTGAAATGTGTATAGTCGGACTTGATACGCTGTCCACGCCAAAGAATTGGGATTCCAACCACATCCGCCGTTCGCACCATAGCCGGGAAACGGCCATCCTCGAAAACAGACCCAGTGATATAGTCATAGCTATAGCTCGCATATATACATTGATGGTTTCCGCAAGCTATAGCTTCCCGGTATGAGTCTGGACTGGGTTCGACATAGTATAGTCGTCCCTCCAGCTGGATATGTTGGCCCCTTTGCCTCGAATATATACCCAAGGGGAGAATATAGCTCGGCGGACTCTGTATTTGCAGCATCTGGTGACATAGAATATGCTGTGAAGGAGCCAGACGGGACACATCTAGAATAACGGTGAACTGCTGGGGCATTGGTCTTGCGGGGGGAAGACCCCAATTCCCCGCACTCCCCAAAGTTTCCCCATGTCCGTTTTTGGACCACACCCTTCTGGCCATCCCACAAATGATATCTCACGTAGAACTTTGAAATTGCCATGAAAGGCCAATGAAGGAGCTCATGAGATAAATGTCATTTCTCTAATATTTTAATATGAGCTACTCTGCACCGTGAGCTTGCTTCCGTATATCGGAGGAGAAGAGAGACTACTAACCATATGTGGGGTAGGATATAACTCGGTCTGCCCCGCACATCAACCGTCATAAAGCTTCACATTCCCAACAAACGAAGCTTCGTTAAGCCCAACTCCCCTCAATATCCCAAGAACTTACAATTGTGCATCCACTGGACCTCTTCCCGCCGCTCAAACCCTCCCAATCAAAGCTGTGCCAACGAGAGAGAGAGAAAAGGCCCACTTACATCAATCCAACACCACTGCCTCGCCATTATGGCCTCAGCATCAGAACCCCAACAGAGCATGACTCACATCAAACCCACCTCCCTCGAGGCCTTCACCCAAAGACTCCTAGAAGCCAACTCCGTCTCCCCCGCCCACGCCACCATCATAGCCAAAGCCCTCGTCCTCGCCGACCTCCGCGGCATCGACACACACGGCACCCAGCGTCTGCCCTCCTACCTCGCCCGTATCCGCAGCGGCGTGCTCTCCCCCACCGCCGAGCCCGTTCTAACCCAGACCACCCCCGTCGCCGCACACATCGACGGGAAGAATGCATTTGGTTTCGTCTCAGCCCACCAGGGAATGGAAGTTGCCATCGAGGCTGCGAAGGTGTATGGTATCGGCATGGTGTCGATCAGTCACTCCAACCACTTCGGTATGTCCGCGTGGCTAGTCCAGCAAGCCCTCGACGCGGGTTTGATGTCGTTGGTCTTCACGAACTCGTCGCCAGCGCTCCCAGCCTGGGGCGGGCGCGAGAAGTTGATGGGTGTGAGCCCTATTGCGGCAGGAGCGCCGGCGGGTAAGACGAAGCCGTTTATTCTGGATATGGCACCCAGTGTCGCGGCGCGGGGGAAGATTTATAAGGCGCTGAGGCGTGGTGAGAAGATTCCGGGGGACTGGGCGCTGGATGGGGAGGGGAGGCCGACGGAGGATCCAGCGGAGGCGTTGAAGGGTGTTATGCTACCGATGGGGGGCCCGAAGGGGAGTGGGTTGGCTGTGATGATGGATGTGTTCTCAGGAGTGTTTTCGGGGAGCGCTTTTGCGGGAGGTGTGACGGGACCGTATGATCCGTCGAAGCCGGCGGATGTGGGACATTTTCTTGTGGCGATTAAGCCGGATTTGTTTATGGATTTGGAGGCGTTTAAGGAGAGGATGGATACGCTGTATCAGAAGGTCGTGGGGAGTGAGAAGATGGCGGGTGTGGATAGGATCTTTTTCCCTGGAGAGATCGAGCAGGAGACGATGGAGAAGAGGTTGGCTGGTGGGATTCCGTTCGTGCAGGCTGAAATCGATGCGTTGAATGCGGAGGCGGAGCTCGTAGGAGTCGAGAAGTTAGAGGTATAGGAGGTATAGGTTTGATGGAGGTGATGTGAAGGAAATATTCGAGAGGAAGCTTTCGGAACGACGTTTATATCTATCGTTGTTCAGTAATAATTAATGAATCTATACTATTCTACTCAGCAAAGCTTCAGTCTCATGTATAACTTCTCTGAGAGCAAACAAGAACTTCAAACCTGGCCATTATCATCACCCTCTGGGCTATTTAATGTCTTGCGATGTGTTCAGTTGATGAACTTGGGCACTCCTGGGTGTGAACAATCACTCGACGACGATATGTCTTGGGAAAATAGTGAAAAAACGATGGGCTCTGGGCATCGCAGGGGCATCGCGGACACAGTTCGATTAAGAGAACAGTATATACAGGCATACGTCAGGGCAATACAGGGCCACAATTACAAAGAGTTGCTAGATTATTATCAAAGCACACAGAGTTTAAAGGGATACTGGCATTCAAAGAACGATTGAATCAAAATAGAATTCAGTAATCCACCACAGTACTCACAACCGTCAGCTACAAGCCCAGGCTGCAAAAACACAACAAATATGCGCTGTTTTCCATCCCTATCCCAAGCCCAACCCTTACCTCGGCACTGCTGGTGTGGGCCATGCCCACGGAGAATTTGGCCAGGAGAAGAACCAAACCCACGGCGAACTCTATACACACAACTACTCACCGCAAAGCCTCCTCAGATGCCCCTTACTCAACAACAAAATGTTTGCCTCACCTCCGTCCCAAATCTGACCCCTTCTCAGCATTCAAACGGGGCCCCCAGTTCTCGTCCATCGATTCCACACCCTCCTCAGGATCCTACCCCTCCTGCCCACTTCCAACTGTACTACGTAAACCCGGCCCCCCGACTCCCCAACAACAAGGAAGAGGACAACGCAACCCCTGCCCCCCTCCCAATCCAGACACCACCTTCTCGCAGTGCATTCGAATCCGGGCCCCCCGCCGCAAATCCTCCTTCCACCCATCCCAATACGAGTGTGCAAATCAGAGGACTGCCAAAGCGCGCAACCGAACCGGAACAGTCGTCCTGTCATGCCCCGCTGACTCCACCATTCAAAGGGGGCAGATAGAAGACAGAGAGAGCAGGCATGTTCTCGCGAGGGATGCCATGATAGGGATCTCGTTTCGACAAGCCCGGTATAGGGCCGTGGCCGTTACATGGCATCGTGTGTTATGTCTCGCCACCCCACACGCGAGGCCGCCACTGAGGATCAGGATGGACGCCATCGGGGCGCTGGGGGGTGCCAGCGTGCAATTCTGGGTGGAAGGATGGGTGGGTGGGTTCTCTCTGTGTGCCCCGTTGAGCGATGGGCAGGTACCTAGTGCCGTGGTACTGGTTTCTTGCCGCCCGATCCAGCAGTGCGTGTGCACAACAGGTGATGTGCGGAGTATTTTGCGATCAGGGCGGCGATACTGCCCTTTGCAGTTGGCGCCGCTTGGAGAGGCGCCTCGAGGGGGACTTGTTTGAAGGCTAGATTTCGATAGCCGGCCAAGAGTTGCTATAATAATAACTGTGTTATAGCCCTGACATAAATGGCTCCTGTGCATAGTGGTGCCACAAGCACATATTGTCAATATTTATCTCATCACTATGTCGTCGCCCTAGCGCCACGGACCCTCTCACAACGTGCTCAGCGCCGGTAGAAAGCGTGGCGAGGAGGTACCTCTAATAACGGTTGTTAGTTCGCGCTACAGAGAAGATCCTGACCGAGTTCCTCTATATCAGAGGTTGTTAAGTCAGAGCGCGAGGAGAGATAGCCGGGCACGTACATCGTCTGGACAATTCCACTGCCTCGGCCTCGTCACAGTAGCATTTGAGACATGTCTTTTGTGATTGAAACTTGAATGGCACAGCAAGCAAGAGGCCTACTGTGCGGAACATCCTGGAGCGCCGTCCGGCCGCGTTTGACGCTTGCCACTCATGAGGCGCCGACTCTAAACTGGGGGAAGCTGGTTTGTATCGGCCTGGGCTGCATGTCAAGAAAGCAAGCTACCGCTGCCCTCCCCCGAACACAATCCAGCATTGTGCAGAAATGGTGATAACATGCAAGCGCCGATATTCCTGTGACTAGCACAGCCATTCAGCGCCTCGCGGGTTTCAAGTTTGACAACCCCGGGGGAGTCGCACAACGGGATAACATGCATACGCAGACTGTGGACCCCATGTCTTCCTCCCCTACATACGATTCGAGTGACAGTAGAAAAGCAATATAAATGACATGTGACATACATACCAACAAACTATCACATTCCATCCCATCGTTCAGCACATTCGTGAAACGCGGCCGTAATCCAATTGGTAGCAGAGGCGTGATGGTGTGCCTACAGCCCCAGCTTTCGCCGCGCAAACATCGTCCCAACGAAAGCGAAGGCGCCTGTGCCCCAGTACAAACCCCATAATTGCACCCTGGGAAGGAGCTACTGTGCAGTAAGCTGGACGAAGTTGCGTTGCCGACAGAATGGTACGACAGAAAGGAGTCTGAGCTTCCGCGAAGCTATGGGCAAGGGATGGTGCATGGCTGCTGATCATCTGAGGGCCTGGGCCGCCACGGCTTGTACTAAGAATGTATGTGCTTCCCCCTTTTGGACGCAGCACAGAGCATTACTGCATTCTGAACAAACTGGACCGGAAGCACCATGCATATGTCTTGAAGACTTGAAATTGTTCATAATTGTCCTCGTCGTTAATTGCAATCAATTCCGCTACCTGAGGTCAATTTGGCGAAGGGAAACGCTACCGTTTCGGGTAGGGATTCCGGCGATAACATATCATATTATGATATAGGCTAAGGAGAGGACCCAGAAAGGTCAATCAATCCTACAAAACAATTTCCTAATGCATACATTAATATTGTCCGTTGAGATAATAAAGAGAGTAAATTAGAGTACCTCCCCCTTACCTCTCTACTGTAGCCAAACGCCCTGTCGGGACTGACATGAAACACATTTTGTCGATGAGGATCGCCCACGTTGCCTTTGTAGCCTTAAAACAAGGGTGACTCTCCGTCCCCAGGAGGGAACCCTGTTGTTGTTCTTGGCGGGGGCCAGGAATCTCAATGTGACTGAAGGGGCCCTGGGAGCTGGGAGAGAGTATGGAGCACAGCGGACGTGACGGCATACACCCGGTCGACTGGAAGAGGAGCTAAGTGAGACTGAAGCTGTTCAGAGAGAGCTAGAGCTAGGGATGGCATGCGTGTAAGCTCCCCACAACACTAGCTGTGGAGCTCTGCCTGTAGGCTACAGGATGTAGAGACAGGGAGTAGTCTAGCTATGTAATCCGTTGCCTCTTTGAGGCAATAATAGCGTCGGAGCAACGCTGTGGGTATATGTCGTTGCAGGGAAACAGAGCTGTTTTGCTGTGATAGCTATCCCAACACAGCCTGGACACTCCGTTATTTTCGGAAGGGGTGAGGCCTCCTAGGAGGCCCCATCAACCTTGTCTTAAGTCTGTGACACAGTGAGACATTGTGGCGCACCGGGTCTGTTAGCGGCTCCACGGGACGGACCTTAGGACGGGCCTTTCATCTCAAGAACGGGTAGAGGGTACAACTAGAGAGAACACAGAATACGGTCTACGTAGTAGTATAATATGGATGGAAAGAAGCAAATTCGAGGTATCTGATACTTTACGGTGAGACAACGTGTGTGAGACTTACAGGAAATCACAAAATAACGTGTACTTCCCGTTTCTACACACGGTGATAACTGCACGGCAGGTTAATCAAGAACAGTACTATACATATAGAACAGTACAATATGTATGTAAATTGTAAGTACACAGGCATAGAGTCTTCTCTACCCAAAATCCTGATTACTGTACCATGAGCAAAGCCACTCTACGGCCTCTCCGGTGAACTGAACCTCATCTAGCCTAGCCTTCTCACCACACTGCATTAGTACCATGTACAGTTCAATACACCACATCCCACTACAAGCAACAGTGCAGTAGGATAACGGGCCAAAGTACCAGTACCCTCCCCCTCATCCACACCAACTCCTTGACACGCCTCCTCCGAAATGAGCGGCTCACATCGCCCATGGCTTCGGGGCCAGCGCTACCTCCCCCGCCGCGCCCCACACCGTCCCACACGGGGGCGAGAGGAGGGCAATGTGCATCTCACGTGCTTAACGGGGACGATCTTATCTGGCACGCTCCCGCTTCGACGTGTCATTGGTCTAGATGCTGATCTGCGCTGCAGGTAGATGATCCGCGGACGACTAGGGGACCGGGGGTGAGGTACTGGTACTTACGAGGGAGACGACATCACACACGTTTTTTTTGCTCTAGAGGGGGGCGGGGGGCTAGAGTAACGGGGGTTAGGGGGGTGGTAGGGGGGATGGGGTGTGTTCTTTGCTCCGTTTTTGGTCGGGGGGGAAGGATAGAGTACTCTATTCATCACCATCCAGATCCATGGGATTATGCTGGGACCTGCAAAATTCGTGGGGGTTGAGCAAGAGCAGGGCAAGGCAGGGCGTCGCAGGGCAACAATTGCTAGGACCACAGCGGACGGGAGGAGAATAAAAAAGTGGCGTTTGTGGGCAAAAGGGCAAGGAGAAGCTACTCTGCCGCTGTGCATTTTTTTGTGCGATGGAATTTTCTGATATGTCACAAGAATGCCACATAACAGAGCGGCGGTTTACAGGCAAGGCAAGGCAGGCTTGATGAGGATCCTGTGCTCTGCCAAGATGTGCATATGTCCACCGACGGGTAGGATGCTGCCGGCCGGGACGCAGCGAAGGATGAGACATTTGCGGAGTGCCTTGCTGATCTGGCGGTGCTGTCTGTGGCGGGTGCATTTTTCGAGTTAGGGTTGGGGATTTGTCTGTGCTAATGCCTTCGACGAGCAGTGCATAAAGTGCACATGGTGGGTCAGGTGTATTGTTTTTCCTTTCGATATCTTGGATATTGTATCCTGTTGCCACTGATGTGCGGTCATCAATATAGCACAATTGATGGTGTGCTGTGATGCCATGGACTAGGGTTAGGATCCTCCAAAGTTGGGAGAGCGTCTTAACTCCCATGTTCAATCCCTTCAACAATCCATATTGATTTAGGCATGCAGGTCCCGAACCATCGTTCAAGTGTGGCAATCAAGCAACATAAACATAACTAGGATTCTCAACTATGAGGGAAATATCCCGTCCCAAGGACCCGACAACCTCCACCCCCCGTCTCGACTTCTATTCTCGGAGAGACACCCCCATCATCCCACACACACAATGTGGACCATGCTCCGCGGGGGCGAACCACCAGCGCCGCCCCATCAAGGCCAAAAATGGAGCAGAAGCTGCGACCTGCCACCGCGAAGGGTCGCAACGGCAGCTAGCCACCCTCCCTCCGGCACACCGATACTGGTTCCCAAGTGCGCAGATCTTTGATCTCCTGCAGTTGCAGCGCACAGGGCCTCCCTGTCTGCCTACTTCCCAACGATACAGACAGCGCTGTTATGTATGTATGTACCCTCCCCGATGCCTGTTGCGGGTGGGGGGAGTGTTGGTGCTCGCATGTAAAAATATCGCAGCAGCAACTCACTCGTTGGAGGCCGACAAAAGCAAGCAAAGCAGCGAGCGGTATTTGTGATATCGACGCCCCCCCGCGACCAATGAGTCGTACACGCAGTTGGCCATCACCAACAAGCAAGACACCTAGGAACATGTCGCGGGAAGCGAGCGCCGCCGCGCTGCAAGGTGCATTCTGTCTGTGTTGTCTCGCGTTACACCGAACTGCCCTGCCATCATGCCCTGTCTGTTGCAAGCAGGCAGACAAGCGGTGGTGGGCCTACCGATCGACAACACCTATCACCCCCCTCCCCCCTCGCCGGCACATAACAATCCAGCACCACCAAAACCGACACGTCCCATCGCTAGGATGGGCACAGGTGGTGGGTGCTACCCCGACGACGCCGATGCAGTGGCTAGAATCAGCGATGTGGGCTCTTAACGGTCATTAGTGAAGCGCCTGTCTGCTCGTCGGAGGAGCGCACACAACAATGCTACCTTACGCTCACCACTGGGGCCTTCTGAGTGGTTCTCTCGGCGCTGTGGGGGACGGGGCGACTGGCTCTCTGCTTCCGGACCTGTTCCCAGCATGGCGAGTAGTTAGTTGCTGCATCGCTTCGATAGAGCACCCGCTGTAGCCCACCATCGTAGTCGTAATCGCTGTCGCTTGGGGGTGTTCCATCAGCGGCCAACCAGCCTGGGAAGTAAGGGACAGAGAGACGGAGAGGGTGACGGGCAGATGCGCCTCCCCGTTTCAGCGCGCTTCCTTACAGGTCCGTCGTTGGGAGCGGTTTCCTGCCTGCCGCGATCATGGCATTTACAAGTGAGTGGTGAGGGGTTCCTCCACAGACAACAGCAGTAGCCGAGCGACATCCGCGAGGCGTTGTCTCAGCTGTATGTAGGCTTTCTGAAGACTTTTAGGGCTTATGGGTTTAGATCCTACTTCTGGCTCGGTACTTCACCGATATAGTATATTATCCGTACTGAGGGTGACGTACTGTTCGTCGAGCAAGCGTTTGAGAAGGGCTTCAATCCATCTAGCCTGCCTGCTACTCCCCTCGCCACCCCTTCCAACCGCCCCTCATGCCCCTGCCCGCCCCCCACAGTTTACACACCCATTTCCACGGCAGAGGACGCGGCATCTTTTCGGCTTTGGCGGATCCTGGGTTTGGGTTAGGAGGGAGTGGGATTATGATATTGGATTCCTCGCTATGATCGTTACGACGATGGTAGTCTCGGATTCCGAACTCCTCTCTAGGGCAGGGGAGGTGGGGGGGGAAGAAACACCCGGGCGGACTCCGTATTACGTGTATTATAACTGGCCGATCTTAAGACTTGGAATAGATAGCGCAGGGGGAAGAGGGAAGAGGGAAGAGAGTCAGTGTCACCAGCAAGAATGGCATAAAAATAGAGACTTATGTATGTGGAAATGGATATGTTTGCATTTCGAATTGTGATTAGATTTTGTGTGTTGTTTTGGTAGCTACCCTTTGAGCCACCCCCCCGTCTGTGTCTGTTCATCACATCGCTGAATCGAAAAATCCCGCCTTGTGGCGTACTCATGACCGCTTTCTCGTGAGAAACAAAGTCTCGTAAACACTAAAAATAACCCCCCTCCCGTAATAGCCATTCTTTCGCCATCAAGTAAAACTCCCAATTTCTTTGCAGTTATATCTTTCGCCCCCCCGTTTTTCAACCAAAAAAAAAACCGCTCCTCCCCCCCAAAAGTCCAACAGTGCGACCCACTCTTCAAACGCCTCCCCCCCGTTCCCCCCAGTTTCGCCGGTTCCGAGTAATAAATATGTCAGATAAGAAATGATAGAAAGTTGATTGATCGCTTCGCATCCCCTCCTTCCCGTCCCGTCCCCGTCCCATGTCTCAGCTACTCAGCAAATGCCACCCCCATGGCACCCCCGCTCATGGCGCTTCATGTTACTCCGCACGCTAAACTTCTTGCCGCATCCGCGGACGGGACAGCGGAAGGGCTTCTCGCCCGTGTGGCTGTGGCTGTGGATCTTGAGGCTGGAGGGGCGCGAGAAAGCTTTGTTGCAGGTTGGGCAGATGTAGCGGTCTTGCGGGAGGGGGAAGCAGGAGGAGGAGGGGGCGATGTAGTGGTGGTGTTGCCAGGGGTTTGTGGAGGGGGGGGTTGTGTACTGTGGTTTGATTAGTTTGAGTAGAATAATGGGAATTAGATGGGCTTGACGTACATTGAGAAGTGGCCGTTGTTGATAGTATACTCCATTTGGGAGCGGTGCGTTTCCAGACATAGGAGGAGGGTAGTAGCCGTTCATTTGCTGAGCTGGTGCCATAGGGTACGAAGAAGGAATGCCATATTGCGGCTGCGATAGAGGAACGGAAGCTCTCCGCGGTTCTCCGCCTGGAAATCCTTCTCGCTCTGGGTTAAATCCTAAGTTGCCAGCGGGTCCGGGTTGAAAGCTGTATGCTGCCGGTGTCGACGCACAGCTGTATTGCGAGGTGGAGGAGATGGATGAGGACGGGGAATGGCGGCTTTCGGGCGCCGAGTCAGGGTGCGTAGGTGGAGTGAGTGGGAGCGACTGTCGCGGCGTCGTCGCTGCGCTGGATGATGTGTAGTGGGCGGAGTTCTTACGACTATCGGACGTGTGTTGGGACACTTGTGGTGCGTTAGATGGGGTCAAGGGAGGGGAATGGAGGGCTTACTTGGACGAGACTGCTCTTGTTGCTGAGAGGGGTTGTTGTCTGCGATTCCGAGAAGGCTTGATATTGAAGGGAGAGAGCATTTTGCGATTTCCTCCATCGGAGGAGACGGCGGCGGTTGAGGGACTTGAACGTATGAGTATGACTGTGTTGGTTGTGCGTATGATCCTGCGAAGCTGCCGTCGTAGTATTCAGGATACTTCTGTGCTTGGAACCTTTGCTGCTCAAACTGCTCCTCTGAGAGATAATCCACAGCCACCGGTTGTCTCACCTTCCTCCCGTGCACCAGATTCGAGAGATTCATTGCCAGGAAGGGTTGGTAGTAAAGGTAGTGTAGCAACTGTTGCGCCGAACAACGCGCGGACGAAGGCTATCTCTGTCCGAGCAGGTCTGCCTTTAGAAACGGTAGATTGCGATCTGTGACTGAAGACCAAAGAGTAACCGGATAACAAGTAATGTCTGACAGCTGGTGGCAGAAACTGATAACAACGGCGTCTATCAGGTCCACAAACGTTGGTGGTGGACTGTGCACGAGTCGCTGTGGGGTCCAGGTGGAGGACTTGTAGAATTAATTAGAAGGCGACGAGATACTGAAGCAGTAAAGTCTGAACCAGGAGTCGCTGTATTGCCTCGCAAACGGTTCTGGTTTCGGCTGCGCTGTTCTCAAAAACCAGCAGCAGCGCTTGATGAGAGTGAGAGTCGGAACTGTCCCGCTGAACGATCCGCTTGTTCAGGTAATTAGGTCCTTCGAAGAATGTGCCCTCAAATCTTTATTAAACTGCACGGCTGGCGATAATCGACCAGAAAGCGACCAAGTTGAAGGGTAATCAGATCGGATGGTGGTGGCAAATCCAGAATGCAGTTGGTTGGGTTGAGGTTATTAACAGGCGAGATTGCACCTTCAAGAGTGAGGGTAGAGAAGACGAGAAGCGACGTTGGAAATCGAACGGGCGTATTAAATGGTAACACAAAATAATTGTTTAGAGAAACTCGGGACTCGGGGGATATATAGTAAGTGGTTCAATAAGGTATTTGTTGGAAAAGACGTTTGTGGAGTTGGGAAGATTACAGACGAAAGAGAGAACCAAGTGGGATGATATAATATAAGTGGACTACTGGCTAGTCATGAGCAGGCGTACGCAGCCTGGGAGTAATAGTAGGAGTAGAGTATGTAATGTATGTACATGGAGTAGTAGACTGGGTATAGTAGAGTACTGGGTTTACTGGGTATTCTGGGTACATACAATACCACTACAAACTACAAACTACAATCGCACACGGAACCGCTAAGGCGAGTCCTGGGCGGCAGTTTGAACGGACAAGTTAGTTGGCCGGCAAGGATAGGGAGATGGGAACCCTCGTTTGGGGGGGGGGTTGTGCACAGAGTACGAATGGAGCAAAGATGAACGACAGGGCATCGAGAAAGAATAATTGCGCGGGGCGGGCGCGCAGGAACTGTCAATTCCAGATTTATGTGTGGTGGTGGTGGTAGGTGGTAGTGGTGGAGGTGGAGGTAGTGGTGCGTATGTGCGTTTCCACTCCTGCGTCGGATTTCACAGTGGTCACAGCCTTTTTCCGCCGCCGGCGCTCGACCAAGGAAGTGTCTTCCCTCCCCCCATGCATTTGGGATGTGTGCTCTAATCCTGGAGAGGCAAGGAAGTGCATTGGGGGGGGGGGTTTACTGGGGCAACGACTTTTCCGTTGGACTTGGAGAGACGAAGAACGTTAGAGGATCTTCCGGCTCAAAAGAGAACGGGACTGGGGTTGTGCTGCCGGAAGAAGGGATCGAGGGTTCGTGGGTCGGGGGGGGTCAGGAAGGGGGAGAGGGGGGAGGGTGCAAGGGAGGGAGGAGGGATGTGGCTTTGAAGTCTCGAGCGTTCAGGGTTCCAGACTGGATGGGAGATGGGAGCATGGGAGCATGGGAAGGCATGGTGGGTTATGGGTTATGGATATGGGTATGGATTATGGATATGGGTGGGCATGGCGGGCTTAGCATAGGCTTTGTCGGGGTGACCAGGGAAGGGCCGCCAGCGGAGCATGGAGCCATACTAGCCATACTAGCCATACTAGCCATACTAGCCATACTAGCTATACTCGTGGGGCCATATAACGCGTGGAGCGGTCCACAGTCCACCGGCCACTATCCACAGTCCAGAGTCCAAGGAAGGTACTGTACTTTTTGAGAGATATCCACTGTTGTCAGTGTGTATAGTATAGGCTTTTGTGGCTGGAGAGGGAGCCGGGTGAGCTGGGGAGCTGGGTAGAGTATGACATGTAGAGTATGTCAGATGTACGATGCAGGTATCGTAGAGTTATGTAGAGCATGTACTTCATACTTCAGTTAGTGGAGCGGCAAGCAGGGAGCAAGTTGTTAAGTTGTTGTAAGGTTGCTGATAATGCGTCCACTAGATCCTGTCACCCGTTGACGGCCCATGCATGGAATGCCTGTTATAGATGGAGACCTTCGGAGGAGGTACCGGCTCTAGGTTAGTCCGCTGTGGCTTCTGTACATAACCGTGTGGTGATACTCGGTCCTATAAAATACTAGGCCATTGTGTGTAGAGTATACGGAGTTAAGTTACGTATACGGCGGTAATCTGATTGCCTTTTCTGTGGTTGCTTGTGGTTGCTTGTGGTTGCTGCTTTCAAATGGTTGTAGTAGTGTGAGGCAGCTAAGTGCGACAGCGATGACGCCGTTTGACAGTTCCTACATCCTCCGCTACCGGATGTGCATTGAACGGCGGCAATGGCATTGGGCATCATGGGAAAATCTTGCAGGAACTGCTACACACGATGAGGCAGCAAAAAATGGCTCTCCAGCAACCCGGGAGCTGTTTAAGAAAACGCTCAGACAACTTAACTTATGCCATGGACAGACTGGTCCGATGTGCATCTCTTTTTAATCAGATTTTCGGGTTCCCTGTGCTCTGCATTAGCAAGGAAGAGGGGAGGGGAGGGGGATGAGAAGGGGGGGTGGGGAAGGGAAGGGAGGTCCCAAGGATAGCCGGTGCATGTACTGTATACAGACAGTATGAGATGTTAAGTACAAGCACAAGCAGAAGCACAAGCACGCATACATACTATACTATACCCCACTATCACAAGTGTCCAAAGCAGAACATGCTTTAGTAGTACTCTTACTATTACACTACTACGACACTACTACTAAACTACTACAGTAGTAGCATCAGTAGTAACAACGGCCTTCAGATCCTTGCCCCCTTCAGATCCTTGCCACGAGGGCGAGTGTGTGTGAGGGCGTTGACCAACAACCTAGCCACACCACCAGCCAGCTCCAGGGCGCGTCGAAGAGCGACATATTGTGCATTGGCATGGATGGATGGATGGCCAACCCCTACCCCCTCCATGTGATTCAATACAATACAACACAACACAATCCAATCCAATCCCACATGGTAGTGTACAATCACCAGCCACCCAAACATCAGTCATGCTGTTGTAAGTCCAATTCTGACAAGGGCACAGGAACATGGGCATCGGACAAGGGCATCGGACAAGGGCTAGACAAAAGGGACAGGGCAAGCCTAACCGCAAGGATCGTCCGTACCCTTGGAGAAGATGTGTGAGCAGGATACACAAAAAAGGTGTGTGATGTGCTACCACATCCACGATTTGATCCAAGGTTTACGCCCACAGCGGGTTGCGGTTGGAATTTAATCAGTTGCTTGCCAGGAACAATCACATCACACATCACACACATCCATCCGTCACATACGCATCCCCCGTCCGCGTCCGCGTCCCTTACCATCTCACCGGGCACCGAGGGGCGCTTGCACATCGCATGGCACAGTCCACCACGGAGACTCAGTCTTCTTTTCTAAACACTAGTCCCATGTCCCATGAGCAAGGTCGAGAACAGGCCGGCGGGCGTCAATCGCAATCCGCATCTCAGTCCAGTCCACAAAATGCTACTCTCTCGGGGGAATTCATTCGTCTTTCCCACCACGTTCCCCCGGCCCCTCTTCCTCCCCTTCACCTCAATTGCAGACTTCTCATAAGTCGGGCCCCATAGGAAGTGATGCACAGTGCACCGGGTACGACAATACCACAATAAGCACCGCCATCGTCACCTTCCCTTCGGGATCCTGAGTATGGATCCATTTGCATGGGGTGGATTGGATGGGGGGAAGGGAGGGTGCGGCGCGACACAGCAAGTGTGGGATTCCGAGCCGTTCCCTTTCGGTAGTGCCAACCACGGGAAAGACGAAAGGGAGGGAGGGAGGGGAGGGAGTGAAGCAAAGAGAGCAAGAAAGAAAGCCCATGCTCCCTCCCTTCCTGACGCTGATCACTGATCGCTGATCCCGTAACTGGATCCATCCATCCTGCCTGCTGTGCCCGCCTGCTTGCGGTTCTTATTCGGGGGGAAAGGCGGGAAGGGGGCCAAGAAGGGGAGGGGGTCACAGTGGTCCCGACGTGTGAAGATGGCGTGGGTTATTTTTCGAGTTGGCGTTTTAGACAAGATGAGATGAGACGATGTTTGAGCCTTAGCTCTTAGCCTTTTCCCCATTCCAGCGTCTCCACTCCACGCGATGGGCTACTCCTCGAGAGGTACCAGACACATGTCTAGTGTGTACGGGAGGTACATGATGCAAGCAAGCCACAACCTCTTTTTTTGCGACTTGCAAGGGGCCCACACGGTCGCCACACATTGCGATCCACACGAGCTGCGACGAGATGGGCTGGGAGGGAAGGATTTGACGACCGTACATCGTATAACATGTGGTTGCTTGATTTAGTACTGTACACGTACACACCACCACTACACACCACAAACCACAAGCTACACACCACACAGCCAACCACCCCGTCCACTTACTTACTTAGCTCCACCCGCCGTATGACCCGCTAATCGTCCTTGATTACCATTTCTGATCAGAGTATTAAAACGGTTGATATTACACAGGGATACAGGGGTTCAGGGGATGTACATACAGTACGGAACAGGAGAATAGTTCGGAACCTTACGCTACGGTTTAGAGCTAGTTCAAATGTGCATGTGCATTCCGAAGTCGCAGAAATTGAAGCTTGAGAGAGCGTCAATCTGGCCCTGCTAGGGGTGAGGTGAGAGTATACAACACAGTGGTAGCTATAGAATACGCAGCGATCACTCTAGTAAGCAGAAAGTAACAGTAGCAAAAAAACAGTAGC
>KV454717.1:31996-75328 GCA_001662585.1 Pseudogymnoascus sp. WSF 3629
CCCCCCCCCCCTTCCCCTCCCATGCACCACCGAGGGGGGGGTATAAGATAGATGACCGGGATACGGGGATAACTCATATTAACCCCATCAGCGACGTACGCATGGTTCGCGTTTTTGTGAGGGTGCTGGGACGGGGAGGGGGGGGTGCTAAGGTTCCGAGGTAATTGATGGGGGTGCTTACTGCGGCGGTAGTAGGGAGCGGAGGATGGTCGGGAGGGGAGGGGGGTCGGGAAGGGGATGGGGAGGGGGAGAGGGGGGTTCCGAGAGTTGCCCGGTGGTGGTTAGGAGGGGAGGGGTGATCGAGATGACCGCCGCCGTTTGGATGGATAAATGTTAAAACGGCTCCTGGGAAAGGGCGGGGTCACGTGATGGTGGGTTCCGTCTGATGTCGATGGTGCATGATGGGTTTTATATTGGCTATCTCGATGGATAGATTGCATTATCTCCGATTAATATATATTCGGAAGGGGCGTCTCCTATCTTTATTTCATTTACGAGAGGGTCTCCTGTCTCTCTATTTCCACTTCTAAGAGATCTCCTATCTCTCTATTTCTACTTCCGAGAAGTTTATACCTCCGCCCCAATACTCCCATATCCACGGATTTGTGGCTTCGATTGAGCCTCTTCGAATATCCTAAAAAATATAGTATGCTACCCAAACTCCAGCCAGTAAATATCAAATGTGTAATCGGGCGCGTGTCTTTACCACTGCCACAGTTCCAAAATCCCCAACGTATATGCCATTCCGATGCTCGCTGCACCTAGCAACTGTGATATCCAATATGTAATCCTGCGCCTGTCCCAACAACCACAGTTCAAAATCACCACTCCCATCTAAGTATGCCACTCCGATGCTCGCTCCCCACTACAACAAGTCTCTCAAAAAACAACCAACAGCCCTCCCAACCCCGCAAAACAAATCGACACCGCTAACACAGCCAGCGCCGCGCCTCCTCCACCCGGCACCGCCCCAGTAACAGCAGCACTACTCGTCTCCGCGCTCTTCGACTGAACCAACCCGCTAAACCCCGCCTCGCGAGTCCCCGTCGGCACCGCTTTGGTCAGGTTATCCGGCTGTCCCTTAATAGACGACATCTTCACCCCCGCCACAATCTCGACAATCTTGTTCGTCTGACTATTAAAATTCGACTGCGCGATCCCGACCTCATCGTTGTCGATGTCGTACACCACGTACGCGGAGCGCAGGAAGGTGTCGCCGAGGAGGTAGATCGGGTGTTCGGTGACGGTGCTGCTGTCTGCGATGGCGAGGTAGCATACGCTGTCCCATGATTTGAATGAGTCTTTGATCTGTGCCTGATCGAGGCTGGGGAAATCGAGGATCAGCTCGCTGAGGTTGACATTGATAGTTGGCGCGGTGGTAGAGTTGCCGAATTTGTAGCCGAAGATGAAATCCGGGTTCTGGGTGCGGAGTCCGCAGTCGACGAGGATAGCGCCGATCTGGGAGGTGAAGTCGTATGCCCCGAGACCCCTGATGATGGACTTCACGACGGCTTTGGGGAGGAGGGTGTGTGTGGTTCCTGAGTCGAGGATGACGGGGATGCCGAAGTCGGAGGAGGTTATGGAAGTCATTTTTCCGGCGTGGCCGACGGAGATACCATAGAGGCCGACGGCGAACGAGGTAGGCCTCCCGCCCTTGTCATCGCCTAGAACGGGTAGGATGGAGAGAGAGCCATCGTATTTGGCCGTGTCGATACCGCCGAAGAGGATTTGCCCGGTGGCGGCTGAGAGGTCGTCGAGCCAGAGTGAGTAGGCGCGTGTGTTAATCAACCCTTGGTTGACCATTTGATCAATGATGTTTGGGTAGATTGTAGCCGCGGCTACTGACGAGTTGTAGCCTATGCCCATAACTCCAACGGGAATGGTACTGGTACTCGCAAGGCCGATTTGTAGCTTTTTTATCGCATTGTTGCTCTTGTTTTGGCCATTGAAAGAGACAGTCTCCGATATATAGTCGCCGGAGCTCTCTGATTGGTCGACATATTGGATTTGGAAGCCATTGCTTATTAACTTATTGTATGTAGAAGATTTGAGGCGATCATCTGTTGGTAGTCAGTACGAATCCACCGCCTGAAGCATGATTAATCTCACAGGTTCCTCCAATACACCCTACATCCCCGGGCAATTGCTTGATGAGGGCAGGATTAAGGCAGACATCGGCCGTTTTGGCGAGAATCCATAAATCGCTGCTTCCAGTATCCAAGATTACAGAGATTGGCTGCGGAGGCGTTCCAACTGTGATGTTGGCGTAGTAGGATCCGCGCTGACGGCTGTTGTCAAGCTGTTCTAATACCGTTGCGCGAGAATGGATGTCGCGCCGGGTGTGGTCTCTAGCTGAGGCTGGCTGCTTCCATATCGGTATGGGCACGACGCCAGCGAGGGAAGAAGACGCGAGGAGGAGCGGGAGGAGCAGGTTGATAGCCGCTGAAGAAAGCATCGTCGCGGTCTCGTCGTCGAGACCGGGGAGAGCGGAGGTTGGGGGTTGGAGGTTGGACGGCTCAATGTGCCTCCGAGGATGACGGATCCTTTTGGGACTCTGTTATTTCTCGATCGCGAAACCTAATGCATCAACAAAGCGCCAAAGAGACAGAAACAAACTAAATGGACAGAGAGAACACGAAATGAGGAAAGAGAACGGCCTCGCGTTGAAGGGAACCAACATCTCGCGGCACAGCCGCTGCGCCCTCTCCAAGCATTTTCAGCCGCAGGGTTCCATATTCTGGAATCCTGACCGGGCAGATTCCGTTAGGCTGATACGGTTGATTGGTTTTGTTCAGAGGCTCTGAATGTCGCGCGGATGGCGGGCCAATAGTACTGCTGCCCTCGTGCGCCAAGCGCCAAAAAGGGGTCGTGCATGAGAATTACCAAGAGGCTAGGAACTGCCCGTAACATAGTAGACCCATCATTCCTACAAGCGATCATTGCGGTTATTAATAAACAGAGGATCAGGATCACTGAAACCCATAATTATCATATCGTGAGGCTTTTTAATAAACCAGTTAACCGAAAGTTGAGCGAAAGAGAGCAGCTTTATTAGCTTTAATGGCAGGTATCATTTGAGAGCTATTAACCTTTTCCCCTCGGATTTTTAGGCGGCTCGAGAGAAATCGCGGGTTCCCCTCACGCTAGTGGTAGATCATTGTGAATCAGAGGAAGGGATTACCACGTTTAGGCAGGTAGGATGCATCATGTGACGATAAATAATCCTGAGACGATAATTGACCGATTGATATGTGCGTTGATGTGATCTCTTAATATAATATGTAAATGTTGAGTAAGTAGAATTGGTTCAATAGGCAGTCACCGAGCGGCCAGTTTTGGAGGCGCAGACAACCGGGGGGGGGTTTCTATAGAAATCGCAGCATAAACTGTCGCAGCTATGTCGCAGCCAAGTATATGTGCTGCTCTGTGCGCTCACACACTCTGTAGTGGATACAGCTTCCTCTTTCTTCACTCACTCCCAACAAGGTAAGACACTTGTTTAGCGCGCTGTCTCAGGGACGGTCCCTGCCGTACCTGAATATCAATATCACGTGATTATGTGTTTCAGTCTATGGCACGTGATATAGGCAACGTGCTTATTAGCCTTCAACAGAGAACGGAAATAAATCCCCTTGATTCAAATACCCCTCAAATTGCTACAGTCGAGTCTCGATAAGTCGATTCTCGATTCGCGGTAAGTCAATATATTTCGGCGGTCCCAAATCCCCTGCTCAGTGCAAAATTACATTTGATAAGTCGATAATATCCACTTATTCTCGATAAGTCGATCAAAAATGGCGGCACGGATTACATCGACTTATCGCGACTCGACTGTATTACGAAGCAGAAGAGCCCTATGATAGAAGAGCCCTATGATAATATATCATAGGGCTCTTCTGCTTCGTATTGAGACACGTGGACCAATGATGCTGCATGAGTTGGAAATTATGCTGCAGACTTGAAGCGCCTGATTGGCCATTAAATGAGGAGGCTGGGAGAATCCCGTTTGCATCTGAATG
The DNA here is from genome assembly GCA_001662585.1 of Pseudogymnoascus sp. WSF 3629. Lineage (NCBI taxonomy): Eukaryota > Fungi > Ascomycota > Leotiomycetes > Thelebolales > Thelebolaceae > Pseudogymnoascus > Pseudogymnoascus sp. WSF 3629. The sequence continues at coordinate 36,016 of KV454717.1, forward strand.
ATGATGAAAAAAAGGGGACCAAAGACTGAGAAAAACGAGAATTGAAGAAGAAGAGCGCTTAGTATAATCCAGTAATGTGTGGTCTGTAAACAACAGAGTCTACAATTAAGTTGTGATGCGTACGTCGATGTGAGACCTGACCCAAAGGTACAGTGATCAGTTTTGTACCTTCCGTGTGAAGTTACAAATCGGATAACCTCCCATCCCGAAATCACTAGTTTTGCCATCTGACAGGTCTCTTAGGTGGATTCGACATCGAATGCTCTGGCACAGAAAGTTGCTCTGGGTACAGTTTTTTGTTTACATGTCTCAATCATTGATCCAGAAATCTATAAGTACTGATCTGTTTGCATCAAACCCACTCACACTGAATATTGGACCCTTTTTCACGAAATAACCAACATCGGAATTTCACTCAATACCTGACTGCTTATGATGGCCAAATAATCCCTGAAGAGCCGCTAAAAGATAAAATGACGTGCGGCTTCCTTGCTTCAGTGCGTATTATTCGCCCAAACATCCTAGCACCAGAAAGAACAACGCATCAAAATGTACCTAAACCGCTCAGCCAGGGATGATGAGGGCAGGCGATCTCAATCCAATATGCATTTCTCACCGTGAAACAGTGACATAAATTGTAAAAATGGGCGAGATCCCACGAGACTTGCAGCAAGCGCGCGTTGGTTCTGCCCTGTGTATCCACCAAGTGCGACGGTCATTTTAATCTCACATCCAAATCTCCGTCTCCCTCCTGCCCTTTCGTGTTTTACAAACGAACGCGTCGCGCGGTGACTGAGACAATCATGCTGGGAGACAGTGGCTGCAGCCTTGAAGTAGGATTATAGCGAACACGACAGTTCGTGATTAAGCGCTGGTGAGAGAGATCGATCAGGCTTTATACGGAGACGCGCTGTCCCGACCCGATGCCAAATTGAAGCCCGTCCGCTGAAAACTCATATCCAACGCGCACGAACGAATACCCGAGTTAACTAAGTCCAACGCTTACAACGGACGGCTCGGCCCATCGCAAATCGCAATTGAACGTCGCAACGGATGGATATGAAGTTTACACCAGGTCCATTGCACTCTCCTGGCCCTTTTATATCGCTTCGCCTGGTCTTAAGTGCTATGCGACAGTTTGCGCATGCTCAGACCCTGTTGGCTTAGTTGTGCGAGTTGGGCGCGGAGGGCGCGCATAACTTTCCTGGGAGCTCTTAAACCTGCGTCGCGCTCTTAGTTACCAACTTCATTCACCGCGCTCTTAGTTACTGACTTCTCTTTCTTTGCGGTTGGTGGTTTATTGGCCATTTGGAGTATTGGATTTCCGAAACAAAAGTTCTTTTTCACCTTTAATAATTCGATATTGCTGCGTTGTCAGTCGTTGTCGCGTCGTCGATTTCTCGCCTGCGCCTCCTGCTTTTTACACGACCCCAACCTCCCCATATCGAGACCACGACCACCAAGTCACCTTCCACCCCGGACGATCACGTCTCTGGGTACTCTTACAAAGTTTAACTCAATAACTTTCTTCAATACCTTTCCTCAGGTTTGTTTACCCACAAGGTTTACTTGCCAGGTCGATTCCCAACCTTCCATCTTCAGAACTACAGACACCAACACCAACAACTCAAGCTTCCGTAACTGAAGCAAACTGGCGCGAGGAAAGGTTTACTGCGAGAAGGTAAACAAGGCATAGGCCGCAGCCATCTTGCCTTCCAAGCTTTCCACTCCACCACCACCAACAGCATTGTCGAAACCAACTTTCCCCCGATCTAACGACCTTTACGCGCCCAACGAAACCTCAACGTCCATTGATAAGTCACGCCAGCTCTCATCATTCTCTCAAGCCAGATATAGTCCGTCGATCTCCTCTGTTAGCGCCAGGACTCTACGACGCACTCCCAACCTTGAGTCTCTCTCACAAGCGAACTCACTTCAGCGACGGACACACATTGAAGCTGTATCAGTTGGCATCACTCCGAGCCCAAGCCCCAGCTTAGTCTCAGAACCGAGCCCGCCGCATGTGAGGTTTGCTGAGACTCAACCATACCAAGCTGCACCTCAAGAGGCTGCGGGACTACCTGAAGAGCAAGAGCCATACGCAGTCCGATCTAAGGACTTCCAAGGTCTTGACGAGCAGCTACGACCACACAGAGCAGTACGGGTCAACAAGCACACCGCTGCAGCTATCCTCTACACGCTAGAGGAAGCTCTGCGACATCCAACGGACTTCACGCCTGTTTGGGAGGAGGAGAACGCTTCGATGTCAGATCTACCGGTGGGGAGCGCAGCCTACGCTGGCAACGGACGCACCAATAATGGATCAATGAGACCAAACGTACCTCAGCCAACTGGCTCGCCTGGGGGTTTGAGAGGCCCAAAGCAGATCATGATAGAGCGTCAGGCCAGAGAAGAGAAGAAGCGAGCCGCCGCAGAGGCCGAGCTCCAGAGGCAACGACAAGAAGAAGAGCAAAGGGTCCTCGAGGAAAGGAGAATAAGCGACGAGAGGAAAGCAACTGCTGCTGGTGGTGGTGGAGGAGCAAGGGGGAGTGGTGGTGGAGGTGGTCAAAGATTATCAGACAACTCCCAGAGATCAAATCGTACGTCTGGGGGTAGAGTTGTAAGCGGAGACCAAGGTAACAGGGCTGGAGATGCATCGTTGCAAGGTCGCGGAACTGGAGGTACCGCATTGGGCGGCGGCGATCCAGCTGCAGCTAGGAGGGCAGCACGTGCAGCAGCTCAAGGTGGAGCTGCTCCTCAGGCTGGCCCAGATCCCGCTGCACAGCCTGAGCAAAGGGCGCCTCTGGCCGAGCCAGCTGTTGATCCTCTGGATGCTGTTGCTCAGGGTAAAAGAAACACCGGATCGACATTTCCCCACGCGTTCGAGCGTTGGGAGACCCTATCTGCACACTGGGAGGGACTAACATCTTACTGGATCCGTCGCCTCGAAGAAAATACTAGTGAGATCCAGCGTGATCCGATCTCATCTCAGCTTTCGCGTCAAGTCACCGATCTATCTGCAGCAGGCGCCAACCTTTTCCACGCTGTTGTAGAGCTTCAGCGTCTTCGGGCTTCATCAGAACGCAAATTTCAGAGATGGTTCTTCGACACCAGAGCAGAACAGGAGAAGATGGCTGAGAGACAGGGGATGCTCGATAGCCTCCTCCAATCAGAGAGACAGGGAAGAGCAGCTGCGATCCAAGCTGCGGTGCAAAAAGAATCTGAGAAAAACAACTCGGAAAAACTAATCAACGAATTGAAGAGAGAATTGCAAATCTCAAAGGAAGAGGCTCGACGTGCCTGGGAAGAACTTGGACGTCGTGAGCAAGAGGAGCGGGAGAGAACCGCCTCCTTACGCGATGGGCAGCCCACACTTGTGGGTGGTGTGCAAGTCGTTCCAATGATGCAGGGAGGTCCTAGCAGGCACGCCAGCACTGCTCAGAGGGATAGACCGGCGACTCGCGAAGGTCCATACCCTGGTGGACCAACCGCAGCCAGTATGGGAGGCCAAGATCAAGAAGAACTCTATAATCAGAGTTCCCGCGCGCGCCAGCCCGATCCATTTGTCGATTCGAGGTCCGCCGCACCCGCCACAAGTGGCGGAGCTGCATCATCCCGTCAGCAAACCTCAAGTTCCGCTTCTGGAACGACATCCCGCCCACACCCCCCTAGCTCGACTTCAACCCCACCAGATGCCCATGCTCCAGCCACACAGCAAACATCGGGAGGTTTCTACCAGCAACAGCAAGGCGCAACTCTCCACCCAGGTGACGTTGGGTCAGACTTGGGAACTCTCAGTGAGGAAGAGTATGAAATCGACCCCCAAGGCCAGTTTAGACGCGATGCGCGCGGAAACAAGATTCCCTACCAGCGACCGCTTTCAGAGGCCGAATCAGACGACGAGCGTGTGAATGAGGCCAGAGCCAGAGAGCACGCCCATCTGCAGCAGTATAGTGTGATTCCAACCACCAGCGGAGATTACCCTCCCCGCACCAGCGCAGCTGCAGCCATGGAGCCCGTCGATTACTCTGGTCAGGCATATGGTAGCGGAAGCGGGTGGGATAGACACCAGCACCCTACCCGTCTGAGCGACGTTTTGGAGGAGGACGAGCGAAGCAGGACGAGCGCGAGCCAAGTCAGTCGCAGCAGGGATTAATCGGCGAGTATTCGGCGCAAGTATGGAGCAATTGGCCGCGATATTTGGGCAGCTCTTTGAGGATTTGGCTTCAATTTGGAATCGATCTGAGCTTGCGCCACTTTACCCGATCTTTGTCCAACCCAGCGGATTTTCGGCGTCACCACACATTTTCTGGGTGAGGCATGCGACACAGCGACTTGTTTGACAATGTAACGACTTACGCATCCTCGGCGTTTTATGGTGCTGCTAATAGCTCCGGCCCTTGCAACGTCAGAAATAATTACTGGCGCTTTGATGGGATTAGGAGGTGGCATTGGGAGCACTGCTCTGTCGGCCAACCCCCTTACCTAACTCTGGTCACCAGATGCCATCTCGGAGAAGGACGCAGACACAAATGGATCATAATTTTTCTTTTCTTTAATCGTTCGAGCATTTTCGTGGAGCAAGCGGGTGGTATTCGACCAGGAAGCTGCTTTGGGCGAATTATATCAGAGTGAGCGGAGTGAGCGAGATTGGCGTTTTCTTTTGCAGACTTGGGGGCGTAATACCTGTAATTATATCTGCTCTCCCAATAGACTCAAAAAATCATTGTGATAAATCCAGATCGGTGCATATGCATATTAATTGTGATAATAAAGTCCGAGTAGTTGTGTTGATGGGATGATGCTCAGTTCTCAAAATTCACGTGACGTGTTTGTGCGAATAGAGTGGGTCGTGCGCTAAAAACACGCTAGACCGTAACAAGGCGATAGCTTGGAGTCGCATCTGAGGATTGCCAATCCAGAACAGACCCTCAAGGGAATTCTTCGGTCACATTTCCAACCACAACGTTTCCACAATGACGAGATCCTTAATACCGAGCAGATCGCTGCTCTCAGCACTCTCTCCTACGATGCTCTCACAGATCCCACGGACACAATGCCTAGCTACGCTCCGAACCCGCACTGCCGCATCGAATTTTGGCGGCATTCATGGTGCACGGAGGGCATTTAGCAAAACAGCTATGCGCCCTGCTAGGTCCGTGGAGGAGGCAAAGAGTAGATATAAGTCGGGGGTATGTGCTATCTTCCCTTTGCCCATCAATTGCGCATGCAATTCAAACCCTTCCCTTCCGAGGCCCATCATCCAAACCCTCTACATTCGCTGACAGTCCTTGTAGCCGTTCTCCTGGAAAGCAGGTGTCATCTTCCTCGCTTCGGGCGCCAGTCTGATCTTCTATTTCCGCTACGAGAAAGCACGTATGGAGCGTGCACGAATCGCCGAAGCAGCTAAAGGCGTCGGACGCCCCAAGGTGGGGGGACCATTCACACTTGTCGACCACGACGGAAAGCCCTACACAGAGGAGAATCTGAAGGGGAAATACAGCCTCGTATACTTTGGGTTTACGCACTGCCCTGATATCTGCCCGGAGGAGCTCGACAAGATGGCATCGATGATCGATCTCGTGGAGGCGAAGCAGCCAGGCGCCATGGTGCCGGTCTTCATTACCTGCGATCCGGCGCGCGACACACCAGCGGTTGTGAAGGAGTACCTGGCGGAATTCCATCCGCGGCTAGTGGGCCTGACGGGAACCTGGGACCAGGTCAAGGACGTGTGCAAGAAGTATCGGGTATACTTCAGCACGCCGCAGGGAGTGAAGCCGGGGCAGGATTACTTGGTGGATCACAGCATTTACTTCTACTTGATGGACCCAGAGGGCGACTTTGTGGAGGCTATTGGACGCCAACATAGCCCTACGGATGCGGCGAGGATTATTCTGGATCATGTCGGTGACTATAGTGGGAAGATTGATCGAGCCTAAACGGCAGGCTGGAGGTTACAATCAAGGGTGTATGATATGTGTATGAGAAGTATATCAGACCTAAAATAGACGACTGTAGGATATGATCGAAAGCTAAGTTTGGCAGAGGCCTCAGCTGAAGGCAGGAAGAGACAGATATTGTACATCAGAAGGTCATAAATAACGGCGCAACGAATCCACTCTAATCGTCTTAAACTGGATCTACATCAGACTATGTGGGCATGATCTCAGACTCTTACTCTTTTTGACACGCGCCACAGGATCTACTCTTTACTGTGGCTTCCCATGACTTCAAACCTAAGACACGTCTTATCACGTGAATAATTTCAACTTCAGAGCCAAATTCGACGATCAATTAACACCAAGATACGGCAGGGCGGGCCGCTTCATATATCTGCAACAACGAGTGTGATCTGGCATTTCGTCACTCTCTTTTTCTTCTCCACAAAATTATATCGCAGTATATTGCCCAGGGTCTTGTCCGCATCTCCTCATCTACTTCGGCCTTGTTTATATGCCATGATGCCGACAATCCTAACGATCGCCGCTTCCCACCTCCACTCCCGGATCCCGTTTATACTTTATCCCAGCCATGTCCGCTACTCCCCGCCACATGTGCGGGGAAAATGTTCCCTGTGATCAACTCCAAGTGCCGGCCCAGGGCGGCCATGTCCCTAATTGGGCAATCATCATTAAGTGTGGAAGCATCTAAAGGCGCTCTGCCTCTGTCCCGGCTGCACTCTGGATACCTGGTCTTTAATTCTGGCATCTGCCAAGGTGGGTAGAGTAGTTGCGCGCTCATCATCTCATGGATGGCTTTCCATAAATGAAGACATACTCCGCGGTAGGTGGCACATTTCGTTCGTCCTTCCATTGTCTCGTTTTTCGCGACAATACTCGTTCTTCCGTTATTGCAATGACTTTCCTCAAGAGTGCCACTCTGGCTCTTGCGGCGCTTCTTCCATTGACCAGTGCAGTGCCGACTGCCCGAGCGGATGCTGGTGGCTGGGATGCTGCCCATGCAAAGGCTTTGACGGCGTTGGCCAAGCTGTCCCTGGGGGATAAGGTGAAAATGGTTACAGGCGAGGGATGGGAGAAAGGCCCTTGTGTCGGGACCACAGCAGCAATCTCCTCCATTGGCTACCCACAACTCTGCTTGCAGGACGGTCCATTGGGAATCAGATTCGCTAAAGGAATCACCGCTTTCCCTGCTGGCGTACAGGCTGCTTCCACTTGGGATATAGCCTTGATCAAAGCTCGTGGCAATGCGCTTGGTAGGTGCACGGCAATGGATTCGGAAGTTACAAGGGCTGACTCGTATTGAAATAGGCACCGAGTCCAAGGCGATGGGTGTCCATGTACAGCTTGGTCCTGTTGGGGGCCCGCTCGGGAAAATCCCACATGGTGGTCGCAACTGGGAGGGCTTCAGTCCCGACCCGTATCTCACTGGCGTTGCCATGGCGGAAACAATTACCGGCATGCAAGCTGCTGGTGTGCAGGCATGTGCGAAGCATTACATTGGTAATGAGCAGGAGTTGAACCGCGAGACAATGAGTTCGACTATTGCGGACCGCGTTAACCATGAGCTCTACTTGTGGTATGTAGGCACGGCCCATATGCATGTTGCAGTGCTGACAATCATAGGCCATTTGCAGATTCAGTGAAGGCCAATGTTGCTGCTGTAATGTGCTCTTACAACAGGCTTAATGGTACGTATGCGTGCGAGTCTGACCTGGCACTCAACGGCCTTCTTAAAGGAGAATTGGATTTCCGCGGATATGTCGTAAGTGATTGGAATGCACAACACACAACCGTCGGCAGTGCCAAAGCTGGGATGGACATGTCGATGCCGGGAGACAACTTTGGCGATAACAAGTACCTATGGGGCACTGCCCTGACAAATGCCGTTTCAGGCGGACAGGTTGATGAATCAAGGGTAGATGACATGGTGGAGCGAATCCTAGCCTCCTGGTACTATCTCGGCCAAGACGCTGGCTATCCAAAGGTCGGATGGAGTTCGTGGAACGGCGGTGTTGGTGGACCTGACGTCCAGGGTGACCACAAGATCGTTGCACGAGATATTGCACGCGATGGCATTGTTCTCTTGAAGAATGAAAACAACGCCCTCCCACTCAAGAAGCCCGCTTCTCTCGCAATTATCGGCAACGATGCCATCAACAACCCCAACGGTCCAAATGCCTGCGTGGATCGTGGATGCGATGTCGGAACGCTAGCAATGGGATGGGGAAGCGGAGCAGCAGAGTTCCCATATTTGATCTCGCCTCTCGATGCAATCCAGAAGCAAGCAACAGCTGACGGGACCACCATCGTCACTTCGACGACTGACGGTACTTCGGAGGGTGCTGCCGCTGCCGGTAAGGCTGACACGGCGATAGTCTTCATCAACGCGGACTCCGGGGAAGGATATATCACAGTCGAAGGCCAAGCCGGAGACCGTGCTAATCTTGACCCGTGGCATAACGGCAACGGACTCGTCGAAGCCGTCGCAAATGTCAACAAGAACACTATCGTGGTTATCCATAGCGTTGGGCCTTTGATCCTCGAGAAAATCTTGGCTCTGCCAAACGTCGTGGCTGTCGTATGGGCTGGGCTCCCAGGGCAAGAGTCCGGGAATGGGCTCGTCGATATCCTGTACGGGTCCAGGTCACCAAGCGGCAAGCTTCCTTACACCATCGCAAAGCAAGCTAGCGACTATGGTACCTCTGTTCAGAGAGGCGACGATAATTTCAGCGAGGGTCTCTACATCGATTACCGCCACTTTGACAATGCTGGCATCGAGCCAAGATATGAGTTTGGCTTTGGTCTCTGTAAGTCATTAGCGCCCCATGTTTCTAGATATCCATCTAACCTTGCGTAGCATACACCACTTTCGAATACTCCGATCTCACCACCGCGTACACCGATAAGACTGAAGGTTCAACCACCACCGCCCCTGGCGGCGCGGAAGGCCTCTATGATGCCGTCGCGACAGTAACGGCGAAGATCACGAACTCGGGCACTGTTGAGGGTGCCGAGGTGGCACAGCTTTACATTGGTCTCCCGTCGAGCGCTCCTTCGACGCCAGTGCGCCAGCTCCGTGGCTTCTCTAAGATCAACTTGGCAGCTGGGGAGAGCGGGACGGTGACGTTCAGCCTGAGGAGGAAGGATCTGAGCTACTGGGACACGGCTGCGCAGAAGTGGGTTACACCCACTGGCGACTTCACTGTTTCGGTTGGCGCGAGCTCGAGGAACCTGGCGTTGAAGGGGACTATGTAAGGGGTAGTGAGTAAACTTGGTGAAATAGGCGTGAAATGACGGAGATTTGTATATACGATGAGTCGGTCTTTATATATGGGTGGAAAAATAGGTGATATATTGGAATATTTTCTAAATAGTTAGTAAATTATAGATGTTTTGGAGCTGAAAATAATTATCACAATATGTATTATTGTGTACTAAATTTCCATATTATATTCAAAACCATGTCACTTAAACACTCACAAAGCCATTAACTTTAAAACCACAGTTAACTAAATAAAAAGAACTCTCAATACCGCAGTATAATTGAGCAGTAGGTAGGTATAATAAACCGTGTTGAGCATGAGTATAGATGAGTGACACGTGACCACAGCATATCTTATTTTGGCGCTATTCCCGATATAGTATTCAAGATCTAAATTCTGGACCTCACTCTCTACCACCCTCACCTCCGGCGCACAGCTTCCAATCGATCAGAGCGGCCATATCTCATCCTAAAGCTACCTGCGACTTATCCAAGTGGCATTGCGCCTGCCCGACAACCTCACCGCAAACCCACCCTCCAATGGCCCACGCCCAAGCCCCAGCCATGTCTTCAATCCGCCCAACTGAGGCCGCCCCAGCGCCAACCGCCAAACTCGCCATCTCCCCCGGCCTCCGCAACCGCCGCCAACTCGGCCTCTTCTTCGGTGGCGCCGCCTTCTTCGGCATCGCAAGCTTGATCACACGCCGCTCGCTAGTAAGGCGCTACAAAGCCATAGTCCCGTCGTTCTACCAGCCCTCGAATCAGGCGGCGCCGCCTCTCAACCTGCAAGTCGAGGCTATGGATGCGTTGACTATCGCGACCGCGAATGTGTTCAGTTTGGCTATGATGTGCACCGGTGGGATGCTGTGGGCGTTTGATATCGCGAGTATAGATGAGTTGAGGGCGAAGATGAGGGGCCGGTTGGGGACGGAGAGGGTAGCTGGGGGAGGGGATTCGAAGGCAGAGAGGGAGCTGGAGGAGTGGTTAGCGGGTATTTTTGAGAGGAAGAAGAACTCGAAGGACCCGAAGGATGAGAAATGAGCATTGTATACTAGGCATGGACTGGCGTTTGGGGCATGAGGGTTCGTCGTGTATGTGGAGGAATGATCGACACGATATGTAGGAATATGGGAAGAAATCGCAATTCTAAGATACCACGTTGTGGAAGGTCAGAATAACTGACATGGGCTGTGGGTTAAAAGGACGAGGCCCGGATTATTGGTTCCTATTTACAGTTATGTTTCAAGACAACATATCAGTTAGCTTGTCGACGGAATGAAATATAGTCTGATCACACGCAGGATAACTTCTGTTTCGGACACATCATTTATTTGGGTGCAATGCTGCCTATCTAATCCGTAGCTTGTCCATTCCCAGAGTAGCAAAAGGCCGAGTTGACGAAAAGCAAAACAAAAGCAAAAAAAAAGTTGGTATCTCTTCATAATCATCAATAGCCACCCCGTAAGATCAATAACTCCGTCTCTGTCATAGCTCCCCAGTAACACCAAAGCCTCAGCAATACTAGCGCCTCCGTAATCCAACGCCCTGGGAATGCCAACACATTGCCATCGCCAAAAAAACAAGTCGGTAGAGATGGTTGGCATCAGTCCCACATTTCACTCAGTTTGGAACGGGTATAGCGAGGGTCCCTTCCCAATCGCTTTGGAGGTGCCACCCAATCGTCGCCAAAGATGCTCTTCTTGCCCTCCTCCGAAGTATCAAGAGCCCAAGCTGGAGACTGGACAAATTTGCTCATGATGCGCCTGTTTGTTGGCTGCGCGGCATTATCAGAGTATGCCATAAGGGTCCCAAAGAGATTGTCAATGAGAGGAGCAGCACATGCCGAGTCTGATTTGTCTCTGATCTCTTTCAAGGAGAGAACTTCGCGATTGGCCATGTTTGCACGCGGGGCCGATGGTACAAACCCTTTGTCTCTGTTCTCGAGCTCCACGATATGATCAGTGGTTGTCATATGTAAACGGCTGAGACCGCTGTAGAACCACTCATCAAGCTTCTCTGCCTTACGACGCTGTTTAGCTTCCAAGGAATCATCCGCAAGTCCCAGGTAGGATAGCTTTGTGTCTTCATCAAGCTCTCTGTGCTCGCCGTTATACTGGAAGTTGGGACCAAAGCCGTTAGGGTAGTTCTTGGACATATCCTCAAGTGACAACGTATCTCTAATGTGATTTTGCCCGGTGGAGCTGAAGGGGCGAGATTGCTGGTTGAAGTTTCCGTTGGTATTATTCCATGGAGAGTATTGTCTTTCAGCCGGTTGGGGTTGGTTATTCCATGGAGAGTATTGCTTTTCAGCAGGTGGGGATTGAGTATTCCATGGAGAGTATTGCTTTTCGGCCGGTGGGGATTGGGTATTCCATGGAGAGTACTGCTTTTCGACCGGTGGAGGTTGGTTATTCCATGGAGAGTGTTGCTTTTCGAACGATGGAGATTGGTTATTCCATGGAGAGTGCTGCTTTTCGACCTGTGGAGATTGGAACTGTTGTGAGGCATCTGCAAGCTGGCTATTTCCAGAGGTCCAAGCAAGCCTATTGAAAGCAACCGAATTCTGTCCTTGACGAGGAGGCCCAGCTGTCAGTGGTTGAGGATAGCCTGGTGGAGCAAGAAGTTGGGGCTTTGAACCGTATCCATTCATCGGGCACTCGCGGCCAAATGAGTTGTAGCCTGGCTGAAGAGGATTGCCGTTCTCTTGGCCCGGATACTGTGAGCCATAGCTCACGATAGCATTCTTGTAGGGATCGGATCCAGTCTCGCCAAATTGATGCATTCCAGTTTTGTTGCCATGTTCAAAAGATTGAGCTTGGGAGGCGGCTTTAGCACTCGAAGCGGCCATCTCAGACATATGTTGCTTCATCTTCTCTGCTTTGAATTCTGCAAGGCGGCCTTTTGCAAACACTTGTGCTGGGTTCTCAAATTGAGCTAGTCTTTGGAGGGTTTGCATCTTATTGAGGCCAGCGAAAGTCGAGGAGCCTGTCAAATGAGTGCCAGGTCCAGACTTCTCTTCCTGAAGCATTTTCTCGACGCTGAAATTCCCGCTGGGTGCACTGTTGAGCGACACATCCGGTGCCGAGGTAGCCTGCGGACCTTGTTCATTTGCGGGAGCACCAGCAGCAGTGGCATTCATTGTGTTGAACAAAACCTCCTTTTCGAGATCGGTCAAGTGCAAGTTCTCAAGTCCCGCGATATTGAGTGGAGGAGGGGGTGCATATTGCTGCTGTGCAAATCTGGGGTTCTTCATGTTTGTGGGGGGCCCATAATTGGGACTGGAGTTGTTTCCAGGCTGCTGGTTACGGTTGTAGTAATTGTCAGTTCCGCGTGGCGTAGGAACAGTTAAGCGACGACCAGAACCCTCGCGTTGAATGCGAATAGGAGGAGTAAAGGTCGGAACGGTGTCAGTTTTGGCAACGGATCCCACAGTGGTGTAGGTGACCTTCTGAGGCTCTGCAGTAAGTTGCTCAGGTGAGTTGTTGGCATATCCAGCTGGCAAGTCAGGATCCCATTCTTCCACGTCGAAGACGTCGTCGATTCGCGCCATGATATGTTCTAGTCGTAGCTTTGTATCTTCAGGGTCCTCCTTGTGAATAATTGAACGTTCCAGCGGGGATTTCGCTGGTGTATCGCGCAGCTGTGGAAATGCTGCGTTAAATGCAATATCTGTTTCGGTATTGCATTTGGTATTGGAGTTACCAAAGAAGGATTCACGACGCCCCCTAGATATTATTGAGGGCGTAGGAGAAAATTCCTGAAGTTGGTTGGTTTGTTGTTGAGTTTCTGCGATCGGGGTGTAAGAGGTCTCTTGGACGCTTGTTGGAAGCTCGGCGACTGGATTGTCTGTTTTGGGAATAGCGGCCCGCGTATCATCAATATCAAATTCACCTTCTGAACCTCCAAGGTCAAATGGAGACCATTTCTTTGGTTTCTTTTTGTTCACTTTCAGTGTACATCTGCGAGGACCAACTACCTGGAATGATGCTTGGTCCATTGCAGGAGCTGCTTCCCCGTCTCCATCATATGTTATATCGCGACTGTTCGCATTTGAAGATCGGCCAGGTCCAGGCATGTTTGCAGCAACCTGAGCAAACGAAAATGGGGCAAAGCCAGAGTAAGAAGCTAGTGTTGGTGTATTGTTATTGTATCCGTACTCACCTGTGTTATAGTCCTCGTCTTGCAGCGATTTGTTCTGTACGAATGGACTCTGTGGCCCTTGTCTTATATTCGAGTTGGCATCCGGATGAGCGATAACTTGAATATGACTATACGATTCTGTTCTGTGCAGCGATGGCACATTACGGCGATGGTTAGCATTGGATTGGCGATTGCGGCGGCCTAAAATTAAGTGTTATTTTAGATTGTTCATTCGTAACATGGAAGCTACGATGGAGAGCTGGTAACTAACTTCGATAATAGCCATCAGGCCCACTATGACCTCCCATTTCGCGAAGACGGTTCTATGATTATCCTTGAATCTTTGATCTCTAATCATTCCTTTGAACGTGGTTGTCGTTTATTTGGACACCGTGCCGTCGATTGCAGCCGGCAACCGGCGGCAGGGTTATTTCCGGTGATCAGACTTGGTTATTTTGAGACCAGCAAGTGGGCAGAGCTGCCACCCGTAATCACAGAGTAGCTTGGCTTCAATGCAGCAAGTTATAGTTGTAGTTGGGGTGATGGATGGATCGATGCTCTGTTTTACAGCAGCAATATATGTTCCAGTCAGAATGTTAGATCGATAGAAGCTTCGCTTGACTGCAATAAGCTATAGTCCAAATTCGAGATGGCCAATCGATCGACGTAGTGTATACCGCCTTGGGGAAAAAGTCAATGGCTTGGACGTAGAAGCGTGTTGGTGACTCTGAAGGTAAGCAGCATAGAGAAATGTATGGAACCCCCTTGATGCAGTTGAGCGCCCCCTTTTTGTCCTTTTCTTGTTCTGCGTCCTATTCTGTTATTCAGGCTCTTGATCTGTTCGAAGTGTGTCGAGTTACCAGGCACTGATGGCAAATACTAAACGGAAAAGGCTTATATTAATGAGGGAGAGAACTCGCAACCAGCTCTAACAACATTGAGCGCCGGCAACAAGTCAAAGAGATGCACCCATGGCACGGATTGAATGGTAAGAGAGTGAGATTATCACATACAGAACAAAGGGAAGTTTGTTTGATTCAGGAGTTAAATGTATGTAACATCAATGTCCATCTCATGACCTACCTTGTTCAAGGGGCCTAGATATAGCCTACATGTATTCAGCTGTTGAAATTTACCTGGACATTCTTTGCCACACATCCAGATGAAACATCAAGCTTTCACCAAAGGGGTCGATGGGGGCAATCGGAATATTTCTCCTATTCATGACACAACACTCCATACACCTGGTGTTACCTTCAGAGGGTTCTTTCGTTCCCGGTCCTGTACCAGCTCCACCAAATCAGAAACGGAAGTCCGAAGACGTTCCGCAGCTTGCCATGCCAACCGCGCATTAACTATAATGCTACGCAGGTCTGGCAAATAACCATTATCTATGGCTAGCCATATGGAATCTGGTGAGATGCCAACTTCGGCATCAGCAGAATTTGAGCAGTCCAGTTCCAGAACACGAAGAGGGTGACATTTGACTCCGTTGGACTCTAGCAACGCATCAGAGACATAATCAACGCTGATACGAAGGGCAACCAGGTTGGGACACCATTGTAGGACGCCATTAAGCACTCCCGGTGGTAGCTTGATCAGAGGGTGCCGCAGAGTCAGGTGCCGCAACTGTGGACCAACTGTTAACAGGAAATCTTGCAAAGCCCTGGCAATAGTTAGTTAAGCCATAACAAAGAAGTGGATTTTCTTTACTCTGTATATATCTGCGAACAATGTTGGATGCTAATTCTTTCCACAGACGAGGGAATATTCGTGGCATGAACACGAAGAAAGTAATCATCAACGCCTGTCACCGTTCAGTATAATTTCGGGTGCTGTGAAAAGGTTCGACGTGGACAAACCTCCAGCGATATGTAGCGCTTGCAATTTCGGAGGCCAATCATATGGGCTTGCACGGCCTTCATCCTGGTTCGAAGTCCGGGGGAAGAAGAGTGTTTCTAGCTTATCTAAAGATTTGAGAGTCTGGAAAAGAACTCTGATCGATATGGAAGCTGACATCAGAGAAAGATTCAAGAATTTGAGATTCTTGCACTTGGCCAGAGCTGCGAAAGAATTTATCGAGAAGGACGCCTGGGGAGCAACAAACTCCTCGAGGCTGCCTTTTAGCCTGCCAAGGAGCCGTGCGGTCAAGCTTTTACTACCGTCGTGCACAAGGTGGCCCATATCTAGGATCTTGACCATACTCGCCAGCTCGCTCTTGCGAATGTGGGCGTTTTTGGATGGACATATGGTCGCGACGAATTCTTGAAAGTTGCCGCCTCCGATATATGGCCGTTCATAGAGGAATATAACTGCTGCTGAGTACCAGGCGCGAGATACAAGGCAGCATGCCCATAAAGTTTTCTGGTACTGTTGTCGACGCGGGATGTACGAGACAATCTGGATCAATACCTCCAGGGGCAGCTCGATCTCTTTTCCAGGCGCCGAGGTTGCGACCAGGGCCGGTTGAGGGGGGGTCATTGATGGATGTTTTTCCTCTGTCCCAGTCGCACCCAGTCGCAACTGTGGCATCTCAACATCCCAGTTGCTTTGGGCATCTAGGGCCATTGTCTCGAGATGGGTTCCAATCACACAATGCAACCGGGGTTCAGTCAAACGTTGCCGCTCACGGCGAGTTCCCTGAGCAGCCGAACATGATTGGGATCCGGTGGCTTCACCTGAAGGTGTAATTGATGTAAGACATAAGAAAGTGTTGCGCGCCGACTTGGGAAGCTATTGATGATTCAACCGTCGTTGAATCTATGATGCATTCCGGGGAAACAATTTTCCGTGTTGCTTGTGTGAGTGTTAGCAAAATCATATGGGGAGCTCCAGTGGCCTACCCGAAGACCCATTAGACATTAACAGATGAAAAAAGATTACCATTCGAATATACCATTAGAATGTATTCAGAATAGCTTCACCTAGTTAGGCAGTGTAGCAGTGTAATGACCTTCTTTGGTTGTTAAACCCCTCTCTTACGTCATGCCGTTGATACCCATATATCGTTATCTTATCTTAGCTCCAATGCCACTGAGTCCCGTTTCAGGGACAGGGACCTTCGCGTTCCTGCCCTTCACGTTGACACTCAAACCCCGTCTTCATTGTCAAAGTTGTGGTAGATCATGAAGCCTTTACTTATTCCAAGGGCGCTTTGCTCTTCTGGCCTTGCCCGGCCACTCTTGCAAGCATCATGGGCCCGCCCAGTTCTCCGCTCTGGTGCCTCAGCATCCCCCGCAATCACGACGCATCGGCGACATGCGCGGCAATTCCGCCATGAGTCAACACCGCGAGACGACAATACAACGGTGCCAGCGCCTCCAGACTTCGCCTTTGCCTTTGATATCGATGGCGTTCTCCTCCGTTCCTCCAAAAGCCTACCGGGTGCCTCCTCAACCCTGCGATTTCTAAATAAACACTCGATTCCCTTCATCCTCCTGACCAATAGCGGCGGCAAGCACGAAACCGAGCGTGTCGCCGAGCTAAGCTCAAGATTCGATATCCCATTAAGCTTAGAGAACTTTGTGCAGAGTCATACGCCGTTTCAGGAGATGGTTAACGGCAGCCAGGACTACGAGGCGCTGAAAGACAAGACAATTTTCGTCACCGGTACCGATCAGCAACGAGTTAGGGATATTGCTCACAGATATGGCTTCAAGAACGTCGTCACTCCAGGGGATATCCTTACCGCCCACCCAAACATATGGCCCTTCGCCGCACTTCACGCCTCACACTACTCCTCTATCGCCCAGCCGCTCCCCCCCGGACCTCTCAAGATTGACGCTATCTTCGTGTTCTCTGATCCCCACGACTGGGCACTCGACACGCAAATCATACTGGACCTCCTGCTCTCCTCCAAGGGCGAGCTGAATACCTACTCCGCAAAGAACGGGGACAAGTCGCTTCCCAACAACGGCTGGCTGCAGGACGGCCAGCCAAAGCTCATCTTTAGCAACCCGGACCTGTTTTGGGCCACCTCGCACCCGCTTTCGCGGCTTGGTCAAGGTGGCTTCCGTGCCGCATTCCAGGGCGTGTGGGATGAAGTGACTGACGGCGCGGAGCTGACCAAGCTCGTCATGGGGAAGCCTACGCAGGAGACGTATCTGTATTCCGAGCGCGTGCTCCAGAAGCACAGGGTTGAGATTCTGAGTGCTCTCCACGAGGAAGTGGGGGATCTCAAGCAGGTGTTTATGATTGGGGACAACCCGGAGAGCGATATCAGGGGTGCGAATAATTTCAAGAGCCCGACTGGGACGAGCTGGGATAGCATTCTGGTGAAGACGGGGGTGTGGCAGGAGGGAAAGCCACCAAAGTACGAGCCGAAGATGATTGTGGATAACGTGCAGGCGGCGGTCAAGTGGGCATTGAAGAAGCAAGGGTATTCTTATGACGAGGCTGAATTCGCCGATGAGAAGTAGTGTTGTGATTACCATACCAGCCGTATTCGGTTGTGCAGCAACAGCTAGTTGCTAAGGTGCACATTCTTAGCTCTGTCTACTATTACATTAGACTAGACAATATTATATAATTCCTCCATGATGTTGACTGTCAACACTAATCCCACGTCTCCCTGAACTCCAACAGATCCCTCTGTCCATATATTTCGCCCGCTACCGTGATGATCATGTCCACTGTCGCCTTTGCATTTAGTAGTCTCGCTGCATCTTCCTCTTCTTCACGAGCTCGCTCTTTAATCTCCTGCTCCTTCAAAGCATCCCGTGCCCGAGCCAGTTCAGCAGCGTCTGTATCTCCCGCTCCTCCTAGCTGTGCAAGAATACGACCACGCGCGGCTTCTAATGTCTCCTCTTCACCCTCCTCTTCAGGCTTGGGCTCGTCGATGACAGCTGGGCGACGGTCCCTACCAGCAACTAGACCCAGTTTTGCCATTGCGATTTCTTCTTTTTCGTCTTGGCCGTCGTCATATACTCTAGTTTGCGGAGTATCAAGGCCAGCAGCCTGCCAGGCTCTGTCAAAAGCTTCGTCGCCAAATTTGACACCTGTAGTGTTTCGTGGCTCGTCATTGAGATACTCTGGAAATTGTGGATAACCTGGGTTCTGGCGTAAAAATTCTGCATAATCGTATCCCCAATTGCCACTAGCCTGCATTGCTGGTGGCAGTGGTCCGTTGTATTGTTCCGCCAAACGGTTTCTCAGGTAATAAAACTGTAAATTGGAGCGCGCATATCCCCGATTCCGTCTGTAGAAGTTGCGAAGGCGCTCTCTAGCTCCTAATTGGCTTTCGGTAAGCTGATCATCGTAGCCGAAACGAAAGAAATTATAGATCTCTGGGTTTGGTAGGTGTCCTTTATAGTCCATTGTTGTACCATCGATGTCGATATTAAACTGTGTCCGAATGTGCCTCGGCGTGTCTCCCCAGAAAGAATCCTCGAGCACAGCTTTTGCCACCAGAGTGGCATGTATAGCGTCTGAATCCGTGGCCGGCGGATCGAACCGAAATGTATTATACCGTGGGGCTGCTGGAGCATTCACGTGTGGCTCATGGGCGCCCATCTCTGTCCTATCTTCAACTGCCTTTCCCAATGGGTTTTTTCCCTTGGATTCTAGGACAGGAAACTCATTTCCCACCTCTCTATCTTCTTCGTCGTCCTCATATTCTTCCCCGCCCTCATTATCCTCATCCCCCGGCATCACAGCCGCCGTATCGGACTGGGGCTGGTTCATCACAACGCCCAGCCACACAGCCCTCTTGCCCAAATCCCTCACTAACCCAATCTCCTCGCTGTTCAACTCTCCACTGTCTGGCAGTCTCGCTAGCACCCCCCAAATCCACCTGCTCAGCCTCTCGGTGGGAATTGTGTTCCCGCCCATCGCAAGTTTGTCGTTGGTCAAGAGTCTCAGCAGCTTCAGTGACGTAGCCCTATCCATCCTCGCCAGTTGCGCGTTCATCGGCTCCGTATTGATGACCCTCCACCTCCACTTTCTATAATCCGGAGCCGAGGCGGACATGTACGAATCGTGGTTCTGGTCGAGTTTTTCAACGACGTCGTCTGGAGGAGTATTGCCCAGCTGCTCACGCAGGTGTTCGAAACGCTCGAGGATCTTTTCTAAGTATTTGGCCTGCAGATGCTTCGCAGGTGGGATATCGGGGGTGTCGGGTTGTGGATCTGGCGCAGCGGTATATGCACCGTCCGAGTAGAAGCCGCGACTATCGCCCACTCCGTCATCGTAGATAGTCCTGTCTTCTTCTTCGCCTCCTTCGAGTATGGGTCTGGGTGCGACAAGAACGGTCGGGATTCCAGCAGCCTCGGACCTAAAGCAGGGTTAGCATGGACTGTCGCAATGGGGGTAGCGCAAATGAACACACCTGACAGATCTCAAATAGCTTATAGCCCCAGCATCATCGCCGTAGTCGAGGTCGTCATCCTCAGTCCCAAAGCCACCCTCGTCGTCGAGTCCAGGGAAGGCGCTCCTCTGGCCATAGGTCGGGTCGAGGCGGCCTTGAGTCCCCTCTTTCGGCGGGGCATTGCCGGAATGTCGAGGGCGCTTGGAAGGCTCATCATAGTCCAGAGACGCGCTATCGCGCTTGCTCTTTCCCATATTGAAGTCGCTGCTATCTCATGAATGGGAGTTGCAAAGGTTTGGACGATGGTAGCCTTCAGTGGCCCAAAAGGGAAAAGTGCAGCCTAGCACTGGCGAGGCTGGAGGGTTCACTGTACTCTACGATCTCCCCACTGAAACCCCAATTCTTTGTTTCGTCCACAGAAATTTACTCTTGTGTATTATCTAACGTAACTTCGACTTTGTCGTAAACTTGCCAGTCTCTCGTCGTAGTACTGCTTCCATTCAAGTATAGACGTCTCGTGTATAGATAACAATCGTAGTACGGTAGCTCCAAGTATAGCCATCACGTGCACTCACGCCAAGCTATATTTATTCACATACATACATCACGTGCTCTCACGCTAAGCTATTTTTATTCAAGTATGTACATCACGTGTCCCCACACTAAGTTATTTTTACCCAATCACTAGCGCACCCGGCCCCGCAACCGCAAACCACGCTAGTAAACCGCGCTATTTCGGGAAAATGAGGTATGAAAACTCTGCATGGGCTAAGTTCCAGTACATAAACCTGATTTAGAAAACGTCAAACAAGCAAGAAAGTCCCTCGTGGCGCAATTGGCTAGCGCGTTCGACTGTTATCCGATTTCTGGTATCGAGAGGTTGGTGGTTCGAGCCCACCCGAGGGAGTTTATTTTTTGAGTTTCTCACTTTTATGTGCGGCGATTTTTTGGTTTTCGAGGGGGTTTGTTGGGGAGAGGACGGGGTGAGGAATGGGAGGAGTGCTCCAGTGCCTGCCACACGCGTTGGAGGTGTAGATGTCGTTCAAACGTCGAATTCTCTTCTGTTTGTCAACGATTCCGAACTCCGTCGAAATGTGAGAATATGGCGGCCGATAATATATCCAGTAATAGATAGTTATTCGAATTTATTTTAGTTATAAAAGTCATTATACGTTTTAATAAGTGATTTCCAAATTTATTCTAGAACACATTCTAATAAATTTTTTCCGAATTTGAAATTATTTTGTATTTACGAATTGGTGTTGTAAAGTCAGCGCACATTTTAATAGATGATTTCCGAGACTGAGTTTATTTTAGCTACAAAAATCACCACAAATTTTAATAAGGCGAATTTATTTCAAATTTACAGGTTATCGCTATTTGCCATGTCTCGTGTTGCCATTGCCAACCCCAGCCAGATTCCATTTCAAGCCCTCTCCATCACCGTGTTCCTGTTGTTAGACATGTGTGAATCACATTCGACTTGTCAGATCAGCCATAACCATCAACTTCGCGCTGGTACCCATGCCAGTGAACAAATATATTCTACAGTGTCTCCGAGACGCTGGATCTGCGTCGGCATATGCGCAAGCTCTGCTTGTCAAGAAACTGAACGAGTGCGTGTCGGAAACTCTAGATGAATGCATCCAACGGGCTGTTGAAAACGGGGTTGCAAGTAGCTGAATTAAAGAATTCGTAAATAAGCGCCATAGAGCGGTTTGCCGGATGAAAACTGCGGATGGCGCTGTTCACCCGCTCACGAAGTTCGTTTTGCTGCCCATCAGGGTCGCTGGAGTAGAACGCCTCATGCTATGTCATTCAAGGCATCACTTCATACAACCTTCTTCTCGGCCGCGGTTGGCTCCGCAAAGTTCATGCTGTTGGCGATGGTAATATGGGGTGGTAGTAAGAAAGTCGTGGTGAGAAAGGGGCGACGGTAAGAAAGTGGGAAACGGTGAGAAGGGTGCCAGTTGTGAGAATGGGGGTAACGCGGGAACATGCACGTCACGTAGTCGCAATAAATCTGTAAGAACCGCATTTGCCACCAGGCTGTGCGGTCCAAGACTTCTCCTCTCTTCAGCATCGGGATAAGTGATTTATGGTCTGTGTATACGACAATTTCTCTCAATGGATGACTACAAATGACTTCTCATTCGGACCCCAGTTACCCACTCGGTTTCCTCAAGACTTATCAAGACCACAAAAGCTTTCCACCCTATGCCTGTCCGTCTACTCTGTGGACCCGAGAGGAGCATTAAAAGGGCGTCAAGGTGAGCATTACGACCTTCGGCCCGGGGAGTCGTTTCTTGCGGTCAGTTGGTTCTTTAAACGGAAAGACCGTCACCAACCAATACATCTTCTAACAGTAAATCTCCAATTTTAATCTCCAACTGTGCAGTCCAGACTGTGCAAAACTATCGACCCTGACCGTAAATTCATCACGTCTAAGCTCCAATTCGTCTATCATCTACACCCCTATACAAATATCACATCTCTCCGTCTGGGCCCCTACTGCGGTGCCTCCAAGTTCCCCCTGACACCTCCCTTACCACCAACCTCCCTCGCCGTAATCGTGGTCGAGAGATCAGCAGCAACATTAATAGTGACCTCAACGCTTCCACCAGCCTTAACACCCTTAACGGCGATCTCGGCAAGCACACCACCAACCTTCCACACCTTCTCGCGGGTCTCCTCCTCCTCCTCCTCAGACGACTCATCATCCTCAGATCCATCCTCGTGCGCATCGGCGACCTTGGCACCGTTCGACTTCGCCTTTGGCAATGGCTGGGTGACCTTGATGTGCGAGCCACCCTCAACAACCTTGATCAGGACATCACCGCCAGCCTTTGGCGCAGCGATGTGGATGGTGCGGCGAGCCGGCGCAGCAGTCTCGGCAGGGACAACAGGGACGAAGACGCCGCGGGCGGCATCATCGGAGATGGCGAGAACACCAAGGGCGTGCGCGAGGTGCTTGACGGTGGTGACGGCAGCGTGGGTCGACTGCTCGATATCAGCAGCGTCGTACTCCTGGATGAGCGAGGCCTGAAGGGCGGCACCGCGGGCGGCGAGCTCCGATGGGTTGATGGCCGTGGGGGTGGTGGAGGGTGCGAGGATCTCGGTGGTGGCGGGGAAGATGTTGCGGAAGTTGGCGGCGATGCGGGGGGTGTGCGAGGTACCACCGCACATGATGACCTGGTCGATGTCGAGGACGTCGAGGTCGGCCTTCTCGATGGTGGAGGTGATGAGGCGGTTGAAGCCCTCAAAGACCTTGCGGCCGATGGTCTCGTAGCGCAGGCGGTTGATGGTGGAGGAGAAGTCGATGCCCTCGGCGAGGGACTCGACGCTGAAGCTGGAGTTGGTACCGATGGAGAGGGCCTTCTTGGCCGCCTCGGACTCGAGCTTGAGCTTGGCGAGGGAGCGGGCCTCGGCGCGGGGGTCGGTGGTGTTCCACTTGATGAACTCCTTGGCGAAGTGGTCCATGAGCACTTGGTCGAGGTGGCATCCGGCGAACTCGTAGTCGTGCGACGTGGCCAGGATGGTGTACATGCCGCCTCTGGAGGCGACGACGGTGACGTCCGAGCGGGTTCCACCAAAGTCCGCAACGACGACGATCTTGTCGGAGACCTTGGCATCTGGGCGACCATCATATGCTAATAAGGCGGCGATGGGCTCGTTGATCAGCTGGAGAACCTCGAGTCCAGCATCCTGGGCGGCAGCGGTAAGAGCCTGCTTCTGGGTCTCGGTGAAGTTGGTGGGGACGGCGATGACGGCAGAGTCAACCTTCTTTCCGGTGAATTCGGTGGCCGAGTCGACGAGACGCTTGATGAGGCGGCTGGTGATCTCGCGGACGGTCACGGTGGACGCCTCGCCCTCTGCCTTGTCCTGGATGGTGAAGGCGACGGTGTTCTCGTGGGCTTTGGGGTGAGCAGATGCGTGCGAGTGGGTTGGGTCTATCGACTTGAACCTGGGCAAGGGGTTAGTATGCACATTATAATCCCTAGGTCGTATCACTTACTCTTGGCCGACGAAATCTCTGAAATATGCGACAGTGTTGTCCTTGTTGCGGATGAGTTGCGACTTGGCCTGGTTACCGACATACTCCTCTCCGTCGATGTAAGAGATGATGGAGGGAATTTGACGATCTAGTACAGCAAGTTAGAATCATAAATATCTACGACGTAAACAATACATACCTCCATCCTCGTTGGCAATAACCTCTGCCTTATCCTCGATTGTGGTGTAGGCGATCGAGCTGTTGGAGTTTCCAAAGGAGATACCAATGGCGTGTCTCTCGGGCTGCGCGCCCTGGTTGTTTTCTTGAGCGGCCATCTTGTAGAAATATGTGATTTCTTGTGGGGGATGAGGAGGGATCACTTTTCTGGAGGAGAGTAAGAATTCTGGGCCTTGGATGGGAGTGGGGGTCGTCGTCTTCTTGGTCTGATCCTCGTGAAATTATTTCCTTAGCGCGGATTTTACCGCAGCCCAAACGACAAGGCTGAAGGTTGAAAATGGCCTGGTACAGAAAGTCAAGCCGGCCATATAAATAATTCACCAACTTCCTGGCCTCCATATGGCAGCCATGACTTTCGTATTACCCGGCGATCATATCGATTCGGAATTACTTCCTTCACATCCTACTCTACCTATCAAGCTTGGCCCAGGTCTAAGGCACATCCCACCGAATACCATCACTCCAGTTGTCGCGGGGCAGCTATGCACAGACACCAGAAAGAATTCCATATGGGTAGAGTTTAATGGCGGCCGAGTAAGTTCTCCCTTGTCTGGCAATTGCATATTACTAACGATTGTAGTATATTCCGACAGTTGGAGACCTTGTGATCGCCACTGTCCACCATTCATCCGTCGACGTTTATTACGCCAGCATCACAGACTACACCTCATATGCCTCCCTACCACAGCTCTCTTTCGAGGGCGCAACCAAGAAGAACAGGCCGGTGCTCGTCCAGGGCTCCCTGATCTATGCGCGTGTCTCGATGGCCAACAAGCACATGGACCCAGAGCTGGAATGTGTGTCCTCGTCAACTGGGAAATCAGATGGTCTCGGGCTGTTAACTGGGGGCATGCTCTTCACCGTATCCCTGGTCATGGCCAGGCGATTGATGATGCCAAAGCCTACGGAGCAAGGCAAGCTTGTCGTGCTGGAAGAGCTGGGGGACGCTGGAGTCGCATTTGAAATTGCGGTTGGCAGAAATGGAAAGGTTTGGGTTAACAGCAAAAACCCGAAGACGACACTGGCAGTAGGAAAGGCTATTCAGGATACGGATGACAAAGGGTTAAGCATGGACGAACAAAAGAAGTTAGTTAAGAAGCTTGTTAAAGAGCTGTAGATGATTTCAGGGCCTGGCAGGAGAGTTCGGAGTTTTGAGGGACTGGTTTGATATCACTGGGGTTTATGGTGGGATGTATATATCCAGAATGTTCGAGATAATGGTCTGCATGGTCCAAATATTGATATCCTACTGTGACATATTAAATGAGCATGACAGCCGCATGTTGTTTCATTGCACTACGTTACGGCTCAACAGTTAGACATATTGAAGCATTACACCTCATACAAAAAATCATCAGCATATCACACAAACCGACACAATCCAGTCAACAACCCAGGCATTGGGTAAGGTTTTCCATATAATATCAATGTACAGGTTTCGTGCCAACTCAAAAGTTCTATGCCCGCACGTCTATTTCCCAAGTCCACCCCACATCATCCTCCAATTGTCCTCTAATGCTTCTCAGCAGCCTTGACCTTGCTGACGAAGCGGTTCCTTGGGTCGTTCTTGAACTCGTCGGCTAGAAGGAGATGTTAGGGAATAGTCGCAAAATTTGGTATGGGTGTGCACGTACACTGGGACATGGCGCTGGCAGCCTGGCTGATTCCGTAAAGGACAACGGCGCCTGAGTATCTCGTCAATATCACAAATACATAATGCGGCATCTCTCTTCGCCTCGATGGACGAGAGAATGTCGGAATCTATCTCTTACCGGCGGTGTAGAATGGCCAAAGGGGCGCGGCTGTTAAACAAATGTCAGTCTTTTCCATTCCGGACAAACGCGCGCAGGGGCGCAATGGGGCTCAATTGACTCACCAATTGGGGCCGGGAACTTCTTCAATCCGAAAAATGCCATCTTGACGGTGGGTATGTAGAGTAGCGGGGGTGGTGAGGTGCTTGATCGGGTGCTTTTGATGATGGGAGGTTCGGAATGGCTGATCTCGGATACTGATCAAAGGTTGTGATTTCACGTGATGTTGAAGCGCTAGCCCGCGCGGTCATCGGCTAAGGTGCGTGCCTTCAAGGTATGTTCTTGGCATGGAGGCATGGAGATAGTGACCCGTCTAATACATAGCCCCAACAGCTCGCGGGGTAAAGGAAACCAGGCATTAAACCAAGCTCCACCCGTTTACAACTTCAACTATCTGGCATCTGTGAAGCCATCTCCAACTCTGTAGTAAACTCTTTCAACCTGCGACTTGTACTCTCATACTTCGTTTGTTTACATACGTCAGCCATCTATCAGTATCACTCTCAACAGAAGCACCAGGCCTCCTCACTCTAAGCTTCAGAGCAGCTGTTGCAACGCGCAGTCTGACTCCAAGACCTGTATCTTAAGCTAACACAGCTTGACGATTATCATCGCAACCATGATTGCTTCTCAACTAAGCCGAAGCTCGCGCTCAGCGACAGCGGTCCAATCAGTCACTCGCGCCTTTACAACCACAGCCATCCGGCCCAAGACTCCATCACTGGCAGACGTCACCAACACCGGTGTCGACTCATTCAACGCGAAGCAGAAGGAATTCCGCGCTGATCTCGCTTCAAAGCAGAAGCCCAAGTTCGAACCAAGTCAGTCTGGAGCCGGCCGTTTCGACGCCGTAAACTCATCAACCCCGTCCTCTTCTTCTCAATCTCCTACTTTCATTTCGGAAGCTCCCACTGCTCCACATGCGAGCACTGCGGGCCCTGTTTCTAACATGTTAGGACTAGGTAAACTAAGCATAGCTGCAGAACCCGTCGGCCCCGAGGGCGAGAAACCGACTGGCAAGCTGTCCTCGCTGATCTATGGCACCAAGGAGGGGAGGGAGATGGACCAGCAGATTGAGCAGTCCTTCTCCCAGGTTCTCGCAAGAGGCAAATACGTGCACTCCATTGTGTTCCACGAGGTCAAGCCGGATAAGGTCGACGAGTATGTAGAGCTAGTCGGGAACTGGTATCCGAAGATGGCCAGTATGCCCGAGAACAAGGTTCACTTAGTCGGAAGCTGGCGCACCGAAGTTGGAGATAGCGATACCTTTGGTATGTTCCACGATCACCATATGTTCCATTTCTAACAACCCGCAGTCCACATCTGGGAGTACCAGAAATACGACGGCTACCACTCCTCCCTCCACTCAATTGCCAACCACCCCGACTTCCCCGCCTTCGACAAGAAGCTCAAGACCCTCATCACCTCCAAGCGCGTCTCCCTGATGCAAGAGTTCAGCTTCTGGCCTACAAGCCCACCGCGCCAGCTGGGCGGCCTCTTCGAGCTGCGCTCCTACACACTACACCCCGGCAACCTGCTGGACTGGGAGACACACTGGCGCAAGGGCCTCAAGGCGCGCCGCGAGGTGATGGAGGGCGTCGGCGCGTGGTTCGTGCAGATCGGCGACCTGAACACGGTGCACCACCTCTGGCAGTTTGCGGATCTGGAGGAGCGCAAGCTGAGGCGCGAGAAGAGCTGGGGTGTGGAGGGGTGGGGGAATACGGTGCATAAGACTGTGCCGCTGATTCAGACGATGCAGTCGAGGATCCTGATCCCGATGCCGTGGAGCCCGGTTGCTTAGAGGATAGGGATACGGGGGTAGGGCGATAGTGAGATTGACAGTTGAGTGCCAGCTACGCAGGCCGGTGGTGGTTCCCAGCGTCTGAGGCGGGGACGGATTGTACGAGCGCCTGGAGTAGCAGATTGGCACCTTTATGTCACAATAGTGGTAGATTACAAGCTGCCAGTTCAGTTTGTATGTACCCATTTCTAAGCAAGCAGACATACATA
Organism: Pseudogymnoascus sp. WSF 3629; assembly: GCA_001662585.1. NCBI lineage: Eukaryota > Fungi > Ascomycota > Leotiomycetes > Thelebolales > Thelebolaceae > Pseudogymnoascus > Pseudogymnoascus sp. WSF 3629. Next base: position 63,734 of record KV454717.1, read on the forward strand.
TTACGAGGGAGCAATAAATATATGCCCGTCGCAACCACGCGAGATCCATGATTTGCAATACCCCGATTACCCCTTGTTCCCAACCCATCCCCCCATCCCGGAACCAGTAAATGCAATCCCCCTCCCCATTTCGCCCCCTCCTTAAACACCATTAGCCAACCTCTCCCTAGGCACCAAACTCCAATCCCTAACCGCGCCCTTCCAATCCGCCACCCTCCCATCCGTAATCCTCACCACCACAACCCTAACCTCCTCCCCCTCAATAAAACACCCCCTCCCCCCATCCTGCTCTCTCCCCCCCTCCTCCCCCTCCCCAAACGTATTATTCCTCAAATGCGCCTCCCGCAACCACTTCTCCTCCTCCGTCCCACTCCCGACAACTCTCGCGTCCCCATTAATCGACGCACTTATCGATGACAGCGCGGAGGAATTGAGGTTCTGGAGAAGCGTGGCGAGCGAGGAGCGGTGCGCGGTAGGTTGTTGTTGTTCGGGCTCGGGGGAGGCGGCGGTGGATGTGGTGGTTGCGGTGGGGAGGGGGCGGTGGGAGACCCAGTCGTGCACGAGGAGGGAGACGTGGGGGTTGGAGAGGAGGTTGTGCGTTTTGCGGCTGGAGGGGTTGGTGGTCATTATTATGATTGGGGAGGGGGAGAAGGGGGTCGAGGCGAGGTAGGTGTAGTTCATGAGGGAGACGTGGGGGTGGAGGTCGGTCGTGCAGGTTGCGAGGTGGAGCTGGAGGGGTGTTAGAGGGGGCTGGCTTAATGGAGAGATCGAAAAGGGGGAGGAGAGAGGAGGGCGACTTACGAATCGTGCGTTCCGGAGACATTGGATCACCTCGTCGGGTAGTGCGGACGAGACCTGCATGTGTGTCTCCCCGGCCGACGCCTCGTAGGTGAGCGGGTTAGACGTCATTGTCCTCGTTGAATTCTTCTTTTTCCGGTAGATATTGCTTTGGATCGGCGAGATTGGAGTGATGTTGTGAGGAGATCCAAGGTGGTAGGTTTATCAAGGTTCAATAATCAGCGTCGGTTTGTTTGTCAGTAAATCGTCATGCGAGCTGGGGGTCGTCTCCCCAAGCTCCCACCCACCCACCTCGCTCGCCTGATATCCCGACCCGACCCCGCAGTGCACGTGACCTTGTATTTACACCGCGTCGCGTTTACACAGCAACTCGCATCTCATATTAAGACCGCATATCGCATCCAAGAGGCGCAAACGCTCTCCGTCTCTCCAACGGAAACCAATACACCCATAGGCAAAGATTCTCAGTTACAGCAGGGCTGGACACGACAATGTCAACAACCAGCTCAGCATCCTCCCTCTCCGCCTCCGTGCAATCCCTTAAATCCTCCCTCCAACTCCTTGACTCCTCAATCTCAATCCTCGATCAGGGGATTAGCGATTTCCCACGCCTATCGACTGTGCTGAGCTCTACTCGTGTATGCTCCCCTCTTCTCTTCCCCCCCTCCTATTTCCCCTTCCCCATTTCCCCCTCCACCTAGATACCAGATGGCAGTAGCAAGTAGCTAACGCACCCCCAGCACTTCGAACTCACCCCCTCCCCCTCCCTAGCACTCGCCCAACACAGCCTAGCCACCGAGCTCGCCCCCGCAATAACCACGCTCCTCACACGCGCAGAAACGCATCTCGACCGTCTCGAGCGGCGCGAACAAGCTTTGAGGGCGAAAGCTGAACTACAAGCCGGTCGACTAGGTCAGCGGGGTGGCGCGAGCGGTGGAGGTGCGGGTGCAGGTGGGAGGACGACACCTGGTGGTGGAAGAGCAGGGACTGGGGCAGGAGGAGGGGAGGGGGGGAAGGAAGCGAAATTACGGATGTTGAAGCAGAAGAAGGAGAGGCTGGGGTATGCGGTGGAGAGGTTGCAGTTGCAGAGTCAGCAGAGGCAGAGGCAGTTGAGGATGAGTGTTAGTTATGCGGGGCAGGATTTTCAGTGATGAGGGGGTTGCGGGTCGGGGGTAGTAGGGGGTTGGGAGAATGGGTGTTTGTTAAGGCGTTTATTCGGCTGTCTTGGCCTGGTCTGGTCTATATACCCAATGAAGATCCATCTATTTCATAACTCATCCAACGCCATATCTATGCACATCTATCCAACCCATCTCTCCCCCCAAATATACACTCCACCCCTCCCCCCTATATCCCCAACTCCAACCCCACCTCCAACTCCCTCCCAAACACCTTCCCCTCCTTCCCCCCCGCCTCCCCCCTCCCCCACCCCTCAAGCACCTCCCCCAACCCCCCTCCCCCCCCAAACTCTTCCAACCCCCTAAACCCCTCCTCAACAACCCACCTCCTCCCCTCCACCGGCTCCCAAAGCGCCTCACACGCCCTCCCCAACACCAACAACCCCGGCGGCCTCGAGCCTTCTGCCTCGATCGCCGCAACGACCGAAAACAGCGTCGTCCTAATAACCCTCTGATCAGGGCAGGACGCGCGTTCGATCACCGCACAAGGAGTCGACAGGGGCCAGAGAGCGCGTGTATGCCCGCCTTTCCGGGTCTCGCTCCGCGAAGTAGCGGCTATGGCAGCGACAGCTGCGCCGTCAGGGGTGGTGGTAGAATCAGCGGAAGTGGGAGTAGATGCACCGGCTTTTTCGGGGGCGAAGGTTGTTAGGTCTTCTACTAGCCCGGTGATGCGGTGCAAGGCCATTAGGAAAACGACTGTTTGGGTCTCGACGTATGTTGGTGGTTTGGTGGGGACGCCCTTTCGCCCTGTCCCGGTGCAGATGAGGACTTGGTCTGCGATACCCCTTTGTGTGGCTGGGATGCCTGCGAAGAGGGGGGCGGAGAAGGCGCTTGTGATTCCGGGGAGTACGATGATCTTGTCTCCCCATCCCTCTTTTCTGAAAAATTCTACCTCCTCCCCGCCGCGGCCGTAGAGATATGGATCCCCCTGCTTGAGGCGGAGTACTGTCTCACCCCTCCTCAACCCCGCCAGCGCAAGCGCCATCAGCTCCTCCTGCGCGCGCTCCGCGTTACCGGGGAACTTTCGCGCGATGTGGAGGGGTGTGCGACGTGGGATTAGGGCGAGGATAGGGGCAGGAACGAGTTTATCCGCTAATATCAACGTCGCCTCATGAATCGCGCGATGCGTAGCCCTTGTAAGTAAATCTGGATGACCTGGCCCCGAGCCCGCTAGTATGACAAGGCCCTTCTTAGCAGCCGGTGGAGGAGCAGGGAGAGCGGGCGAGGAGGTAGCGGTTGTGATAGTTCCCGTGCTAGCTAGAGACGGCGAGGCAGAGGGCGCAGATGTATAGGCCGTCATCACCGCCTCAATATCCGCATCCGTAACATCCGCCAGTCGGCTCAGAGGCCAATACTCGCAAATCTGACTTAACCACCTCAACCTCCTCCCCCTCGCAGCCTCCCTATCCGCCTCCCTCACCAGCCTATTAAAACTCGCGCTCTGCTCCCCGCTATCCTCCTCCTCCACCACCGCGAACTTGGCTTCGTGCGCGGCGTGGTCTTCGGCTTGGATGCGCTGACGTATGCGGCCGAGGCGCTCGCAAGCGGCGCCGAGGTTGGGGGGGAGGGAGGAGGCGATTTCGCGGCGGATGCGCGAGGAGAGTTTGCAGCCTTTGCCGTTGGTTGTGATGCCGATTTGGAGGGGGCCGGAGGTGTGTGTGGAGAGGAGGGTGAAGGTGCACAGGGAGGGGGCGTCGAGGACGTTGATGGGGACGCGGTGGCGTTTGCAGTGCGTGGAGATGTGGAGGCCTGGAGGGTGGGGGGGTTAGTATTCGGGTTTGGAGGGGGGAGGGGGGGAGGGGGAACGCACTCAGAGGATCTCGTAGGCTGAGTGTGACGAAGACGGCGTCGACGTAGCCATCTAATTCTGGCCTTCCGAGGGTAGAGATATCATCATCGTGGTATGGCTTGGCCAGCCACTTCACCTCCTTGTCATCGATGCGCTGCTGGAGCGCGGGGTGCACTTCATGCTCCCACTCATCCGGGTGGAAGATGACAATTGGCGTTGCGCCAACTTCGAGGGACTTCGCACACCGCGCGGCGGCGACCGCATTGGTGCCGATTATGAGGTGGATGTGTGATGTGGCATCGATCGCGGTGAGGAGGGATGTCCGCATCGTAGCATCCAGAGGTTGCGGGACCGTATATCGGAGAGTGTAAAAATGCGGATTGTGAGAAAGGTGACAGCTATGACAGGGCGCTGTTGAATATAGCTTCTTTACCTCTCTCCAAAAAAAGGGGAATGGTATCCTAAATACAATCTATAAGAGGCCAATGATTTTTTACCAATACAATTAAATAAGAATTAGAGCTCCGCGGCCAAAAAAATGTATGAGTCTGATCCCTCGGAAATGCTGCTCCCTACATTTTGACATCCCGCTTTCAATCCGCGATAGCCCAGATAAACTTTGGCAGGCCGGTTAGAGCTTATCGGGCCAATGATAGGGCTTCGATATGCAAGGCTGTCAGTTGAAAATGGCGGGCACGTGCCGGCCGTTGAGCACGCAATCGCCAAGAGGTCACGTGAGATGTTTCTTTTCCAGCTTCATACCATTTTGAAGTTAGACGCTGGACAATCACGTGACGTATTTCTTCCATCTCCATTTCAAACTCCTTACCATTTTAAGTGGACGTTTTGTCAATCACGTGAGTATTTCCTCCGGCTCCATTTCACGATCACGTGCGCCCCTGATAGATTGCGACGTGATTTCCGCGTCTGTTCTCGACCATATGAGGGATTTCGGGGTATCCTCTCTCCATGTAAGGGCAATCAACGCGACCAGCGACGCGTCACATTCATCTCAGCGCATTACTCCAGACACTCCAGGGGCTGTCGCGGTATATATCCGCCAACGGGCTGAAAATTCTCATAGCAAAGCGATCTATATTTCTCTCACCATCGAGTTCGGTCCAGAGCACTGTCTGTACCTGCAGCTTGAGAAACAGAGGTCTCGCCCTCATCTCACGATACTCACTTCCCTGCCGTAATAAAGGACGGACCACCACACCCCTCCCCTGGCGTTGCATCTCGCCTTCAGACGCCTGTCTCGCGGCCCCTTTACCAAAGCGTAGCGAGATTCCCATTGCGAAAGATGCCCCCATCTCATTTCCCCGTCGATCTTGTGGAGGGAGGGGCGGGGCTAGGAAAAGGCTTGGTAGTGTGACATCCATAGTAACTAACTCAGAGGAGAAATAGAGGACTTGTGAAGTGTGGTAAAGGCGGTAACGTGGTGAGGGTAGAGTGGAATTGAGGTGCCCTCATGTCCGATGGATGGAGAGTAGTGGATGGATGGTGAGATTGCGTGTAATCTAGTTTTTAGTGGTGTGAAGGCGCGTGTAATCTGCGGTGCTCTGCTTACCCCGCGTGCTGCGTGCGAATGATGTGCCGGCTACCGGGTGTGCACTGTTCGGCGTGATTCTGTGCAGGAGGGGAAAGGGAGGGACAGGACAGGACAAGCAAGGGAGTCAGTTTGAGTTTGAGTGGTACGGAGTACTGTGGTGATGTGGTGGTAAGGGGAGCAAGGGAGAGATGAAGGGTGGTTTGTGCGGGTGTTTTCTGTGGGTTTAGTGTGGGTTTATGCGGCGCTGGTTTGGCAGGTGCGAGGGAGGAGAGTACAAGAAGGAAGGAAGGAAGGAAGGAGCAGGAGGGGGAAGGAGCGAGGGAGGAGGGGGATGGAGGAAGGAAGGAGCGAGGCGGTCGGCGGATAGCGGCAGGCACGCGACAGAGGGGTGATGGTGATGTTATCGCGGTCTGCTCCTTCCCGTCCAGCTTGTTACGAATATAGGATATACAGCACAGTTCTCTATTATCGTGTCGCATACTCTGCCTCTGCCTCTCCCATATATTTTGTCGTATACTCTACACTCCCTCTGTCGCATCACATGAACTCAGACCACTCTCTCTCAGGTCTCTCTCCATCCCCATACACCGGGGCACCCTTACCATCTTAAGACAAACCTCATCTGCTGGTCCTCTGGTCAACAGTCGCAATCTCAATTAGCCTCCACAACGCCCTCCACAATCCCACAAACCGCCCATCCATCCGCTTTACCACTAAAGCACGACTCCCGCCATCTAACGCCAAGGGTTCCTTTAGCGATCACAGTAGTAGCACACACACAGCGACAGACAGGTCCAGCACTCGCACCACAGGAGCAGACACGCCCAGTTGTGACAGCACCACACCACAACTTACGCTAATTCCACCACCAACATCCCCCACTAACCCCCTTCCCAGCCTAGCGCCAGGAACACACCCGTAACGCCCGTTCTCCCGCGGGCCAATTGAAACGCGCCTCGTCTCGCCCGCTTGCCACTTCACAAAATTCGTAATCCCTGCTAGCGTGCTCAGAATAAGATTTGATGCGACGGGTCCCCTGCATGTGCTGGCAATGGCTGGTGGGAGAGCGACAGATGGGAGATGTTGGTGAGGGAGAGACCTTTCTCCCAGGCCACAGACGCGCGCGTTGTGAGGGAGGGTGAAGATCACTTGGTCTGGCTGTGGACAGGGAGGTCTTGGTGAGGGAGACCGCCGCTATTTATTACTCGAACTACTGAACTATTGCTTGCTGATCACCAGCGCAATACGATGAGTGGAAGGCGTGCATTTAGGAGGAGAGTACGCAAGATGAGGAGTGAGATGAGCAAGTTGCACCAAGCAGATTTCACGACTCACACACAGTGCTAATACTATACAGTAGTAGCTCAGGCTCACACTCAATGCCACAGAGATTGAACTGTAACTTACCACAGACAGCCACAAGCCACAGACCAGACCATGCTCTCGTGATACTCTGGCTCCATGTTAGCCAGAATGTTAGCCGTTTTGCCACTTCAGAGCCTGTAAAAGCCTTCAACAAAAGCGACAGGGAAGGGAGACGGGGCAAGAGTCTGAAGTGAAGTGGCAAGTCAGCCCGCCAGACCAGTAATTGTCATTTTCTCTGACAGCTCGGAGTACCACCATCGACAAATTCATGTACCCTCGTACCTTGCAGGAATCTGTCGCCCTACTCAACTTGCCGCTAACCCTTGTCAGCCACTTAAATTGCGCCGTGCGAACCCCTGCTCAATTCCCCCTGTCAACACACTTCGCGCCCGTAATGAGCAGAAATCACTGTATGGAGTAGTAGTAGCGTTGAAATTCACTTCAAACTCACTTTGCAAATGTAAGACATGTACCATCGTACTGAATGTACCCTCGTACACATGGTACACATGGCTGCAAAGTACTCAAATTCACTCCTCCTGCCAATTCACTCCTAATCCACCAAATCCACCCCCCAAGCACCCAGTCCACCCAACAACGCCCACACCCACCACTACCCACCCACTCTCCCGCTACTCCCCCCCCCCCAGAGAGGCTTCAAAACACTTCTCGTCGCTCCTTCACACACTCCTCTTCTTTCTTCCTTCACCCATCCACTCTCACATATACAGACTTCGTTGGCAAAGTCATTCTCGTTTTATACAAAAACTTCTCAATCAAACATACACACACTGTTCGAAACAGAAAACCCCACACTCTCTCAAATTTCCAAATTCCGGTCGCAAGTCGTCCCAATATCAACACACTCACACTCCCTCACGCGCAACGCAAATCAGTTCTTCGAACAACAAAAAGCCAGAGGTTGAATCTCGACTTACACACACAACAAACCACCACATAACCCAATCTACCAACCCATCAATCAATTCAAGATGCAACTCATCAACTTCTCCCTCGTGGCCCTCCTCCCCCTCCTCCCCCTCCTCGCCCTCGCGCAGGACACCACCGTCGCAACCACCACCTCCACCGCGACCATCACGCGCACCATCCACGTCTCCCAGGTCAGCACCGTGACCCTCACCTCCTCCTCCTCCATCACCCCAAACACCACCTCGACCTACATCCACCCCGTCACCGCCATCGCCCAGAACGCAACCACTCCCATCGGCACCGGCACCGGCGTCGTCGTCCCAACTACCACTGCCGCAGGTGCTAAGCCCACCTCGTCTCTTGGTGCTGCGCCAGTCATGTCGGCGTCTAACGCTGGACTGCTTGGTTTCATCGCTGTGGCTGTTGCGGCTTTGTTGTAAGCGCGTCGAGCGCGGTGCAACTTCGATCTCGTTAGATGCGATCATCAATCCTTCTTATCAACGCATTCACGCCCTACACGAGCCTCCGACATCTTTGAAAGCGACTTCGCCCTCGCCTCGAGGCTAATGCATTACTTGTTACTTACTTTTTTGTTCCCCGCCTTTGGGGCTTCTTCTGTCATCTTATGGCCTTTGGGAGAGAGAGAGCAAGAGGGGGGTTGAAAGGGGAGATATGGACACTCTTTATCTTCCCTTCTCTTCTCTTCTAACTCTTAATTTAACGTCTCTCTCTTCCCATTTTACGCTTCTCGAATACCCACCTTTACATTTGTTTGTGAAGTACCTCTTCGTCGTTCTTGCAATCCAGTCAGACACCAATGGTTTCTTTCTTCATGTGCGCGCCGCGGGCTGCTGTGCCTGGCGTCTGGCTGATTCCATCAACTCCTCTTTTTAGCTACTTCTTTTTTATTCGTGTGTCAGGGGAAGGGGATCTCTCGGGTGTGTTTGGAGGTTTATTTAATTGCTGTGGAAAAAACGAGATGAGAGATCCGGTGTGTTAGCTGTTGTTGTTGTTGTTGTCAGTGTGCTGTGGAAGTGGAAGGGGATGTGACGGTCTGGGTACCATCACCTATGCATTCCTTCTTCTTCGCTCGTTTCCGCCGGCTGGTGGGATGGGGTTGGGGGTTTGCTGGTGGGAGCTGCTGATGTTTGGAAAATCTTACTTCTTCGTTTTGATCCCCCTTGTGGGGAGTGGATTTTTTACACAGATGGTTTGGTGTTTGGTGGCTTGGTGGGAGGAATGGGGTGTTGGAGTTCATGTAGGGGAGTGAAGGGCATGTAGCGGGATGTGGAAAGGGAATGCATTTTGTGTTCATATATTTTGTGGTTTCTTGTGACTTTGACTGCTGTAATGTGTGACTCTTCGACAGCTTCGTAGACAATTGATAGAGCGCGCCACTTTTCTTTCTGTTGTAGTCTATCTGCTGTTATGTGACCTTTTGCCATTTCTGGAAATGATCGAGACTGCGGTTCAAACTCTAAAGTTTGTTCGTTCGGAGTATGATCTGCGGTTTTTGGATTTTCCGAGTTGCTGGGATGCTACATTTATGGTATTCACTACAACTACATGCCAGAATATTTCACTACGACGTCACTTTTTATAATGGTAAACTAAAAGTATATCTTTTAGATGTATGGGTTTTATTTATGTACATTCTATAATGATGGATTTCAAAGGTTGAGAATAGGTCGTTTGAGCTTTGTTTGGAAATATATATATATTCTCAGGAGATACTAAATCTTGGGCATGAATGAATATCTCGAGGATATACTTGAACTGCCTCGAAACTTCGGACCAAAAATAAGAAACAAAGCTCCTTGTGTAATAACAACACTGATAGATACCACATATAAATAAAAATTTCCTACCACTAGATTTATAAGAACACTCATACAGCTCCTCACATCCACATCGTCTTGACCGAAGTCACGTGCCTCAACACAAAACTGGCACGGACATCCGCTCCCGCCAGTACCCGTCGTCGAATTTCTCAGCCTGGTCCTGATTCACCCCATATCTCCGGGGCTCACAAAATATATTGTGCCCATCACCATCACCACCAGACCTCCCAATTGCACGATTCCCACACCACTTCTCTCACAATGTACGCCATGGCGTCCTCCAGCCGCTTCAGATGCCTGAACGCACCGCCTCTGCGCAACGCAGCCAAGTCAGTTTACATCAACTCCTCAGTCCGCGGCCTCGCAACGCCCGCCGGCGAGAACCCCCCCTCAGACGCCGCCTCCGCAGCAGCAAAGACAAAGGGTCGCCCCTCCTACTTCAAAGACACCCCCGTCCCCACGCTCCACGAATACCTAGACATCGACCAACCCCTCACCCCCGCCGAGATGCTCGCCCTACGCCCCCGAACCGCAAAGGTGGGAAAGAAAGAAATCACCCGCCTCCCCAGCTGGCTCAAGACCTCCATCCCCTCCCCCAACACCTCTGCGGGTTTCAAAGCTATCAAAGCGGACCTCAGAGGATTGGGACTGCATACAGTGTGTGAAGAGGCGCGGTGTCCGAATATCGGGGAGTGTTGGGGCGGATCGGATAAGGCCTCTGCGACGGCGACGATTATGTTGATGGGCGATACGTGTACGCGCGGCTGCAGGTTCTGTTCTGTTAAGACGGCGAGGAAGGCGAAGGGTGCTTGGGATTTGGCGCCGTTGGATCCGCATGAGCCGGAGAATACGGCGGAGGCGTTGAGGAGGTGGGGGCTGGGGTATGTGGTGTTGACGAGTGTTGATAGGGATGATCTTGTGGATGGGGGGGCGGCGCATTTCGCGGAGACGATTGCGAAGATTAAGAGTAAGAGTCGGGAGGGGGGGGGGAGGGAGATTCTGGTGGAGGCGTTGACGGGGGATTTTGGGGGGAAGTTGGAGATGGTTGATAAAGTCGCGATGTCGGGGTTGGATGTTTATGCGCATAATGTGGAGACGGTGGATGAGCTTACGCCACAAGTCAGGGATCGTCGCGCGACGTTCGCGCAGTCCCTCAAGGTGCTGGGGAGGGCGAAGGAGGCGGTGCCGAGTTTGATCACCAAGACTAGCATTATGCTCGGCCTTGGAGAAACCGAGCCGCAGCTTATGGATGCCTTGAGGAGGTTGAGGGAGGTGAATGTCGATGTGGTTACATTCGGACAGTACATGCGTCCTACGAAGCGCCATATGCAGGTGGAGGAGTACATCTCCCCACAGGTGTTTGAGGCGTGGAAGAAGAGGGCGTTGGAGATGGGGTTTTTGTACTGTGCGGCGGGGCCGTTGGTGAGGAGTAGTTATAAGGCCGGGGAGGCGTTTATTGAGAATGTGCTCAAGCAGAGGAAGGGTGGTGTGGAGGCGGGGAAGGTGGGGGAGAAGGGGGAGGAGAAGGTTGTGGAGGTTTAGGGGTGAGGGGGTGAGAAAGAGGGGGGAGTGTACGATGAGTGGGATGGCGTTGGGGGACTGGGATGGGTGTTTTTATAGATGGCTGGATGGGGTCTGAAGGGATCTTTGTGCATAGCTGGGAATTGATACTGCGATTCGGGCTAATATAATATATCTCCTTGCCTCTACTTTTGAGTAAATTTGTTCGTTGAAAGTCTATGTTATGGATGTGCTTAAGCAGAGGAAGGGGGGCGTGGAGGGGGTGAAGGAGAAGGGGGAGGAGAAGATTGTGGAGGTTTAGGAGTGAGAGGGTGGGAAAGGGGGGGAAAGGGGGGGAGTGTACGAGGAGTAGGATGGGTGTTTTTATAGATGGTTGGATGGGGTCTGAAGGGGACTTGTGCATAGTATGGCAATTCAAGCTAATATAATATATCTCCTTGCCTCTACTTCTAGGTAACTGGTTTGTTGAAAGACTATAATATGGTTCATAATACTGGCCCCAGCCCCAAGCACGCCGCCTGATAAACAGGGTCACCATATATAAAAACGGCAAAAAAAAACATACAACTGTGGGTATTCGCTGGTGGTCACCCACCCAACTACTAATCCACCGATCTCAAG